>JAUDJI010000445.1:0-14082 GCA_037389245.1 Oryzias sinensis | reverse complement strand
GGAAAAAAAAAATATATATATATATATAGATATATTATTATTTATAGTGACAATGGGTCTCATTTTGTTAATCTAATTATGAAAAGGATAGGAACTATGTTTCACACTAATACAATAACAAAGCAGGATGCCCACTCCATCAGCCCTTTAATTAAGTGTTTGAAGAAATTACAAATCTGGATGGCTCTTAAATTTTCTCCACCTCAATGACGAAAACACAGAGGTGATTTTCTTTGGTCCCAGTGTCGACAGTGAGTCACACCCAATAGCTCTGGGATCTCACTCAATCCGTTAAATCTACTCTGACAAACTTAGGAGTGAAGATGGACATTGGTTTTAATTTGGACCAGCAGATCAGTTCGGTGGTGAGATCCAGCTTCTTTCAGTTAAGGCAGCTGGCTAAAGTCAAATTGTTTTTATCAAGAAAGTTCTTTGAGACAGTAATCCACGCCTTTGTTATAACTCGGATTGATTACTGTAAATCTCTTTACTTCGGTGCCCCTCACTCATCCTTGTCCCGTCTCCAGCTGGTGCAGAACTTTGGTGCACGCTTGTTAACTGGAACGTGGAAGAGAGAGCTTATCCCACCAGTTCTGGCTGCCTGTCCATTTTAGAGTTTTAAAAAAAATATATATTTTATTTGTTTTTAAGTCTTTAAGTGGTCTGGCTCCGCCCTACCTCTCTGAGCTGCTACACCTGCATTCCCCTTCCTGCTCACTTAGATCAGCTGACCAGCTGCTCCTGGATGTGCCAAGGACACGGCAGAAATTCAGGGGGATAGAGCATTTGCCGTTGCTGGCCCCAGCTTGTAGAATGCACTCCCTATGCAGATTAGGAAGGCCCGTTCGTTGAATGATTTTAAATCCAAGTTAAAAACTCACTTTTTCTCTCTGGCGTTTAACTCGGTGTGAGTTGATGTTTTTATTGGTTTTATTTATTTTTATTTAACTTCTTGATTTTATACCGTTTGTTTTAGTTTGTTGTTTTGTTTTATTCCGCATTGTTAAGCCTTTTGGTCAGCTCCTGCTGTTTTAAAAGCGCTTTATAAATAAAGTTGACTTGGCTTGACTTGACATTGTCTTAAAGAATCACTGTGCCTACCACCTGCAAAGTGCTGGATTAGTAGAAATAATGACTGGTACAATTAACAATAGGCTGAAGGAATGTATTGTGGAAACTGGACTCAGTGTCTAGATTTAGTGAAACTGTGCATAAAATTTACATTACCAGTGCAATAAGGTCGAGACCCTTTTTGGAAGACCTTACAGGTTACCACAGTTTAAAAACCAATGGGAGACTAATAAGGAAGCAAACCTGGCTGACTATATGAGGGCCATTTTAGTAAAACAAAGAGAAATCTTGACTAATGAAAAACCTTTTGCCCCTCAGCAGGAAAACCAGCTTTTAGAACCAGGTGATTGGTTTCTGATAAGAAGCATCAAGAAATAACACTGGTATTCACCCTAGTGGGAGGGGCCATACCAGGCAGTGCTGGCCACTCCTACTGCAGTCAAATTCGCTGGAAGATCCACCTGTGTTCACCTGACATATTGTTTATATTGTAAAAATGTAATCTCGACTGGAAACTAAAAGGTGGAAGGTGAGCTAAAGTCTGATAATAGGGTGGACTCAGACGTTTAGAGTCTGGGTAGACCCGAAAGTCAGTGAAGCCTCCTGTAAAGCCACCGACCCATATAGACGACGAAAAAAGAAATAACAGTTGGTCGAGATGGTAAACCAAGGTTTTCAAATTTGTGTGAAATGTATTGTTGTTGTGATCATAACCATTGTTATAGTGTGGCATACCTGGCAGTACTTGCGCCCCCCTGGGTATGAAAATGGAACAACCCTTTCGACTGAGAGGAGGACTGTAAGTCCACCCACTAATGTTTGCCCAAGACAACTAATGGCTAAAGGAAATCCACTGAACCCAGAGAATGCTGCTACTATTTTTAACTTGCAACTCTTGAAACTAAATTCTGTTACCTTTTTCTGTGTATCCTATAACGGTTTACGTTTTGGTTGCTGAAATGTCTGGTATTTATCCTCACAGATGGAAACCTCGCCATAAGCGGGAAGTGTGGCTGACAGACACTGACCCTACTTACATGGACGCCATAGGGGTTCCTTATGGAGTACCAGATGAATGTACATTGATTAATCAGGTGGCTGCCGGCTGGGGATCTTCACTCTGTTGGTGGTGTACGATTGTCAAAGGCGTGGACAGGATCAACTACATCCACTACAACGTCCAAAAAATTAGGTAACTGGACACGAGAAGGGTTTGAAGCTGTGCATGAACAGCTTTCTGTTACATCTATAATGGCATTCAGGAACAGGATCACTCTCGACATGCTGATGGCTGAAAAGGGTGGCGTGTGCACCATGTTCAGTGAACAGTGTTGCACGTTCATTCCTAACTACACCGCTGCAGACAGCAGTCTGACCAAGGCCAAAGAGGGCCTTCGCACTCTCAATGGTAAGATGAAAGACCATTCCGGTGTTGATACCACCATGTGGGACTCCTGGCTGGATGTGTTTGGGAAGTACCACTCATTGGTAGCTTCCCCTTTGGTGTCCATAGCTATATTTATGGCCATCTTGACCTTGTGTGGATGCTGTTGTATTCCTTGCCTGCGTTCTTTGTGCAATCGTCTCATCTCCACAGCTATTAGACCTGAAGAGACCCAGCTGCGTCCCATCTGTGTAAGTGTCTCCAACACACACCCTCCAAGTGTAAATGTGTTTGTGCTCGTAAACATGATCTTACAGTTAGAAATCTTGTGAAGTGGCTGACTAATAGTGATGTTACGTTTGCGCATATATGGATAAAAAGGGGGGAGTTATGTTGGAATAATGTATATAGGTTATCTCATATTTGCTTATTTTATGCATCACCTTGCTATATATGTATAGGTGATATAATCATGTTTGCAGAAGTGTCTGTGTGTGTCCAAATCTGTTTCACAGGAAGGTGGAGGTGACACCCTTGGGAGAAAATGTTTATCTTTGCGTCTTTTCAGCATTCTCCTGAGAACCTGTGTTAGCTATGTCTAAAATGAATCGAAGGACGGTCTGTGTTAGTTTATCTGTGAGAAACGGCTTTGCAGGTCCAGAGATGATTTGAGAAGACTGTGGAAGGATGGACATGTTGTAATAAATGCTTTCTGATAGCGCTGCAGCTGTGTTTTTATCTGTTTCCCCTCCTTAGAGCTCAGCGCATGTGTAACTTAGGGACAACCCAAATCAACTTATTAAAAGAGGAGGCAGCAGAATTTGCGCCAGAGTGGAGAGAGATTGTTTACTGGGTAGATCTCTGTCTGCTCTCCTCGTAAAGGTACCTTTGTCCGTTGGTCTTTCTTTCCTTTTTGAATTGTTATGATGTTGCAGGTTGTTTGAACCCAACACCAGGGAAATCCCACAAAGTGCTTTCCAAGCTAGAACTAAGAATATTCAGCATGCATTTGGAAAAACTCATTAGCTTCTTGTGGAAAATGATGAGTCATTGGAAAAGCATTCTATGAATGCTCAGAAAACTTCCTCTAAGGTTGTGGTTGTTTGGAGAAGTCCTCCTCTTCAAAGAAGTTCTCCTGACCATCTTCAAAGCCACTTTCTGCTTTTTCAAACGCTACTGTTCAACAAAAACTTGGTTTCTGCCACAAAACCAACCTTAGACACTGAAACAGAATGAATCCAATGCAGAAATGTGTTGACACCTTTAATTCAAAGCTTCAATCAGTTTGAATCTCATGAAGAACATTTCAAAAATCCACATTTGGATCAGGCGTCTTCATCAGAGCACAACTCATGTTTCCAGGACTGTGACTCACCAATAGATCCTCATTTCCTTTACACAATCTGTTTCCATCATTTGGATTTTTCATAAAAACTTGAGTTAGAAAAGAATTGTTGCCCCAAAATGTCCAGTTTGAATAGTCTACAGTTTGTTGTGTTTGGTTGCTAGGTAACAGGGTCTTTAATGTCTATGATGTCATGGTGGCTTTCAGAGTTGAACTCCTGAATATGACGGTAAACATTTGGATTGAACAAAAATGGGATTGAAGCTCATGCTAAATCCTGATCTCAATGCTGAAAAAACCTCCTCCTAGATTCTGGTTGTTTGGAGAAGTCCTCCTCTTCCCAGAATTCCTGAAAAAAGCCCTCATTTCTCCTGACCATCTTCAAAGCCACTTTCTGCTTTAGTTTAGTCCAAACTTGCTTTATGCTGACAACATTTACAGCTTGAATCCATCTGAAGAATCCAAGGAAACAAACCAATCTAAGTCTGCATTCATGCCACTTCAGAACCAACAAAGCATGTTTCCAGGACGCTGACTTACCAATAGAACTTGGGATTTCCTTTGCAGAATCCTTCTCCGTGTGTTGTCCTTTGTTTTTCTCCCCAAAACCTAAAGCAGAGATTTTTGCTGAGCTAACGTCTGACTGCTTTAACCGCCGTTGATGGTTTGTTGTGTTTCCCTCTATAGCTGCTATGGTCTTGGTATGGTTGCTAGGTAACGCTGTCTTTGATGATGATGACGTCAGAGTGGCCTCTAGAATGGACTTTTTTCTTGTGGAACTAGGAGCTGTAACCTTTAGGGCACTAGGACCCAGAAAGAGGTCCAGTGACGGTGTTCAGTGACGGACTGCGCAGCCGCACTTCCTCCAAATGCCACTATTCATCCAGCGCGTGGAGCGCCAGAGTCCAAACGGGCTTAAGGCGCTTTGATAAAGCGCTCTGGAATCCAGCTATGGTGTGCTAAACGTCAGGTCCAGAACGGAAGATGCCATCAATGAAGTCTGTCTGTCAGCAGCAATCCAGAACGCTTTAAAGTCGGACAGGATTTTCACGGTGCGGACTTCTAGACGTGGAGGATAAATACTCCAAGATGAATTCATCAGACATGAATCAAACAGTCTTTTCTACATAGAACAGAATGAAATCCACTGTGTTTTAGCAGCGTCTGTAGCATTACAGAGACGGTGTTCCACCAAAAACTGGGACCTGTCACATGTTGTTTCCTCGTGACAGAGCTGCAGCTTTAATGTCAATGATATAGAAGAAGAAGAATCCAAAACATTGGACTGTTTTCATGTGATCACATGGAAGCAGAATTAGGAAATCTCTAGGAAATCTGTCCTTGTTTTGTCAGCATGTTTGAATTGGAGTTTACAGTTAGATTACAATAAAGACGTGTTCAGACCAAGAAATTACTTTGATGATATTTTATTTAAATAAATCAGAGAGAAGTTCAAAAAGCCAAACTCCTTAAGTATTTCTGTGTAAAATAGTGTTATCATTTGGCCCGATAAAAAATATGTTGTCAAAAATTAAATGTTGGCCCCTTTATGGAGGTACAGCGGGGAAAATAAGTATTGAACATGTCAACATTTCTCTCAGAAAACATATTTCTAATCGAGCTATTGACACGAAATTTTCACCAGATGTCGGCATCAACCCAAGTAATGCACACATAGAAAGAAATCCAAACATTTATGTCCATAAATGAAGTTATGTGTAATAAAGTGAAATGGCACAGGGAATAAGTATTGAACACGCTTACTGAAATTTATTTAATACTTAGTGCAAAAACCTTTGTTGGTGATTACAGCCTCAAGACGCCTCCTGTATGGAGAAACCAGTCGAATACATTGCTCAGGTGTGATTTTGGCCCATTCATCCACACAAACTGCCTTCAAATCTTCAAGGTTCCGGGGGTCTCTTCTGTGAATCCGGAACTTCATGTCTTTCCTTTTTTTGATTTTGATTTGATTTATTGATTTATTTCAAGCATTGTATTCAAAACAATAAAGAATTTACACATATTTATCAAACTCATTACAGAAATGATGAAATACATAAATTAAAAAGACAGAAAACAAAACAAAAATGTCACTTAAATCACATTTGCTTAATTAAATACAGTGATCATTAACTGAAGTATAAGTAGAGTTTGATTTATTGATTGAAAAGGAGTGGGAAGAAGCAAGCTTATATAATCTCACCCCTACTGAGTTCATTCATTTGATAGTTTTACAGTGTTTTAAATCCGGTTCAGATCAGATAGATTCTCTTCAAGTCACAAAATCCAGTGCCTAGAAATGATTGATGATCTTCAGAAAACATTCATTCATGATTTCAGTAAACACTAACGATACCGATATGTAATAATCATTGATTATCATTAGAACACTTGATAACATTAAACCAGTAATTATTGCTACACATTGCAGATCAAGTAAACAAAATCAATAGCTTATTGATTTTTTTAATGATGTTATTTAATATTTCCCAAACTCGCTTTACGTTGTATTTATTTTCATTCAGTAGATTATTGAAGTACACTTTTTTACTGTAACGTGTTATTTCAGTTAGTTTATTTTTATATGACTTATATCTTTGTTCAGTTTCTCTTGTCCTCTGTTTTAAGAATTTTTTATACAGGTTATTTTTCTTTTTACAAGCATTTTGTAGACCGGTGGTTAACCAAGGGCATTTGGCAAATTTGTTCTTGAATATATAAATTGGACAGTTCTTATTGTAAAGTGAGCTAAATATTTCTAAAAAAAAACATTTATAAGCAATATCGATATCTTTCTCTCTGTACACAGAGTTCCAGTTTTGTCTGGATAAGTCATTATTCAGAGCATTAATGGTTTTTTTCATTTCTTGACCTTTTGTAGACTGGTTGTTTTATAATTTTCTTTGTCTTCACCTTGATGTCAAATAGTGCAAAAACTTGTAAATGATCAGTTATGCCACATATCATTAGTCCACTCATATTAGTGTATTCTATATTATTTGTAAAAATATCAATAAGAGTAACACTTTGAGTAGTGATTCTGCTGGGTCTTGTTATGGTTGGATATAAACTCATTCCATACATTCTGCTAATAAAGTCGTTGGTTACTTTATGTTTGCTGGGGTTTATCAGATCGATATTGAAGTCCCCACAGATGTATAATATTTCAGTCAGACAACTCTTGCAGTAAGAAATATTTATTTGACATACTTAATTTCCACATTCTTTAAGTTGGCATTCACATCTTTTTCGTTTGGCATAAGGCTCCGTTCAATTCCATGAGAAATTTCCATAAAACTTTCGGGTAACAAAACCCCCCTTTACGGAGCCCACAGGTGGAAGCCGGGGAGGAGGTAGGGGCGAAGAATGAGCGTTGAAGGTAAGAAAGAGAATGAACAACTGCGCACCTGGGCTTAAATGGGACGCTGAGCAGGTGAGTTAAGTAACTGAACCGCCCTAGGGCAGCCACCTGCAAAACACTGCTGCGAGTATCTGCCTGAAATACGACAAGTCGTAATTTTGTTATTTAGAGAGGTAAACATCTTTTCCATCCAGTTACTGAACACTTCTTAGCTTGACCCTGGCAACCTATAAACACAGCTTATAATGACATTTTTCCCTGAATCGTTACACATTTCAATTGTAAGACATTCCAGTATTCCATCCACAGTTACAGACAATTTATCAATTACCGTAAACTTCATATTTTTTCCACATATACTGCGACTCCGCCACCTTTTTTGTTTACTCTGTTCACATAGTTAAGTTAATAGTTTTCCGATTCAAAGTCAGCGTCCTTGTCGCAGCTGAACCAAGTCTAAGATATGGTTATGATATCAAAGGAATGCCTGATGTTCTGTAAATATTCCTTGATGTCTTCAAAGTTGGTATACATGCTTCTGCTGTTAAAGTGAATAATTGACAGTTTTTCTTCTGGGTTAACAGAGTTTTTAAAGTCATCTATGCTGTATTATTTGCAGTCCATATTAACAGTGGAAAAGAATTGATCAGGGTCGATGTCTTGAAGGTTGTTGTCATTATCACTGAATATTTGAAGGTCAGTTTGCTCACCATTCAGATCTTTCTGATAGTTGTAGTTGCAGGTGACTGTTGTAGAAAAAGTGTTGTTTTTTTTTAGAAGCCATTGATAGTAGAGTTTGTCTCCTCATCTCATAAGACCAACATCTTCACGTATCTCTTGTTTAGACTGTAGTGCGTAAATATTTTTCCAAATCTTGCAGGCTCCTGATAAGAACAACCTTGGACTGCTCAGGGGAGCCACAGAGTTTGGCATAAATTCTACAGTCTTTCACCCAGGTTCCTTGAATTTTCCCCTGCTTTGTCAAGTAACATGCTCTTCTTGCGATGTCGGCATTCCTTTTCGTGAGGTTGTCATTCATGAAAACGTTGGTTCCCCTCAGATTTCTTCCTTGCTTCAATAAAGCTGCTTTGTGTTTCCGATTGACAAACTTTAAGACATTAATTCAATACATTCTTCAGCACCACCAGGACCCACATCCAGCCCATCAACAGCCAGAACATCAGTGACATCAGCGTCTGATCTTCATCACATCATCATCAAAGGACGACCCCTACGTTTTTACAATCTGATGGATTTCAGTCTTTCTGCAGCTTCTGATCAAGTGAATTGTCAAAAAGTTTCATTTCCTGTTTTCTTTGTAACCCTTGAGCTATCCTAGGCACTTTAACATTGGGAGTTGGGTCATCTAGACCCACTAGACAGTGCACTGAACCTTTTTTCTTCAATGATTTGTGAACCTCACCGGTGTCCATGGATTACATGACATCTTTCCACCTTCATCCACCTTTGTCATGGTAGGGAGAACACGTCAATGTATAGTGCAGCAGATAACTGCAGATTTCATAAAAATACTTCACTTAGGTATGCAAGCATGACATTTTCCACATATATGCTAAAAAGTCCACTCTTTTCAAAAATACCGCTGGCCACGCAAAAATCCAAGATGGCGACCATGAAATTCAAGATGGCGTTCCGATGTTTTTGTTTTTTTGGAATATCATTAAAACTATTGGTTTTAGACCACATAAATGAGTGAAACTTGAATATAAAGTTGGGTATTGCGGACATTTTGATGCATAACTCGGGTCTATAGCTCTATTGGTTCTTGAGATACTGTCTATTGATATTCTTTAAAATTGACGTGTGTGACAAACGACGTGCGTTACATCTCCAGAAGTAGTAATTTTCTGATATAAAAATAAACAATATTGATAGTAAGCCTAAACAAGAATGATTTGATCAATTGTCATACCAACAGCATGTTATTTTGATAGTATATTGCCCTGAAATCAATTGTGAATTTGTGTTCATGCAGAGGTTATGCTAGCTGTTGACTATCCTTCGAAAACAATAGCGAATCACATCTACAGATGTTTTATATGCTCAACGATTGTAGAATCACAATTCACATTTACATTTGCACAGTGCTGTGCATGGGAGGCAAGCATTGTAGCACTTGCATCGACCAGTACAACCAGCCTTCCCAGTGCAGCCACATTTCACGAGTTGTTGGCAGCTCTTGAAGATCGGGTCCTTGGTTGTCCAGAAGATCTTCCATTCTGAACCAACCTTCTTCATCCCCACTCTGAGGGGTCCTCTGTCACTAGCTGGCACTGGGTTGCCTGGCCCCACACACAACCAGCTTGGTATGCAGCACGCCTTGTGTGTTGGAGCAAAGCTGCACTGGTGGGAGGGATGGCTTCATACGACCTTTGTTCTAGGGCAAACAATTCAAGCCTGGCATCATCTACAGATTCATCAGAGCTAGACCTGTCATACATCAGTATGACAAACTTCTTCAAGACTTGCAGGTCACCATCCTTCACACAAACAGGGTATTGACTGAGCTTTGAGAATACAGGTGATACTTCTGGGTAGACACAGTATCACAACCTGTGAAAGCATGAAAGACTGACATGCCTGTGGACTTCTCTTGACCCAAAAATTGGCAGAGGTCATGGACACTGATCCATCTCAGGTTCTGACCTTGTCCAAATGCCACCCACAGCTCTACCAAACCCAAGCTTTGGAGGATGGGGAAGGTGCTGATTGCAATGACTACGATGTCTGTGTCATTTGCTTTAACCATAACAGTCTTGCTACCTTGTAAGACTGCATATTTGGCATGCACAAATATGCGGCTATCAGCTTCCTCGTGAGAGCACTTGTCAAGTCCTTCAAGGGGAATTTCATTTGTGCTCAAAACAGAAGGTCCAGTTGTGACAATCACCGGATTGTCTGCCGACAATTGTGCCACCCTGATGCAAGGAACTCAAACAACTCAGTTTTGTTCTGGTTGTGTTTTAGGAAATTGCTCCAACAAGATGGAAGACTGTTAATTTAATGTTATATATGATCTTTCACACCTTTGTAAAAGACGTTTTATTACTACGATTTGTAGTCAAGCGTGCTCTGTCGCGATTTTGTGAAAATGCTGACATATCATATCTTGAGAACCATAATAACTACAGCCATAAAAATGGTACCAAAATGTCCGCAATACCCACATTTATAGCCATGTTTCACTTATATATAGGGTCTAAAGTCAATAGTTTTGATGGTATTTCAGAAAAACCAAAAATTCCGGACCCCATCTTGAATTTTTTGGCCGCCATCTTGGAAATCTGTGTGGCCAGTGGTATTTTTTGAAAAGACTGGATATTTTAGCACATATATGGAAAATTTCATGCTTGCATACCTAAGTGAAGTATTTTTTCACTTGTCTGCTGCACTAGTAAGAGTGGGGTCATCTAAGATAGCAGAAGGGTTAAATAAATCTCATGGCCAAATTATGACATTTTACAAAGAAAAACCATTTGGTTTCAAATGATTTAAATTGCCCATTCACAAAGGCTTTAAAAAGATGAGACTTATAAAGTTTTTGTAAAGACCCTGTCTGCTGCAGGACCTGTACTGGTGCATTGTGGGTAATAATGTTCTGTTTTGGGATATTTGCTGGATTCTGGACGTCGACAGTTGCGTTGGTCTTGATTGTTTACCGTTGTGGTTTGGATGTTTGTTGTTATTTGTAGCACAGCTGAGTAGGTCTCATAGACATGTTGTACTGCCAATGTGCCATTGGGCCAACTTGATTGGGCTGTTTGGAAGAATAATAAGGATAAATGAGAGCCTCCATCAGATCATGTTTCTGCTGTTTTTCAGAACTGCGTCTGAACCTGGAAGCTGTCTGTCTATTTATGCAGCCTTTTCCCTAAAACTGATCAAAACTGCAGATTCTATTGATTTCTCCATCATATTTATGTCTACTACATTCTATCTTTCAGTCACAAACACATTGGTTATATTCTAGCTTAACTATTCATACTATTAAACCTGGTAATGCTTCAGTCTCCATCTAATGTCGACATTTAAGCTAATTTAATTATCCTAAAAAGTCATTTTATGCTCACCAGGGGCCAGAAGGGGTCTGGTTTGGGGACCATTAGGTTTCCTCTCTGCTCTTTGCAGATGATGATGTCCTGTTGGCTTAATCGAGCCTGGACCTCCAGCAGGCATTGGGATGGTTTGCTACAGAGTGTGAAGCTACTGGGATGAGGATCAGCTTCACTAATTCTGAGGCCATGGTTCTCGAACGGATGGTAGTTTGCCATCTTTCTGTGGTGTGGTGTCGATGGTGTTTAGATCCAGGGAAATCCCTTTAGTGAGAAATGATTCCATTTGCTGTACCAGAGACTCTCCACCGTTCTCCGTTTCAGAACTGCTAGCGATGCTAGCGCTATTAGCATTAGCAATGCTAGCTCCAACTGCAAGCTTTGCCCGAGGTTTGATCGGTACTCCAGTGAGAATGACATTATTCATCCTTGCTTGTTATTCCACATCGTCCAGTCTTATCTCCAGAATGTCGACCCAGTTTTCTCGTTGCTCGTTTTGAGCCCGAAATCTTCGGAAGTCTTCCATTAGCTCAATCAGTGGAGCTAGCTTAGGATTCACTTGTTCCATAAAGGGATACAGCGTAGCTTTGATATCATCAAGAATCTTTTTAAGGTCTTCGTATTTCTGGGTTTTCTTGGGGGCCATGGTCAGCTCTCTTTTTTGGAGAAAATCAACTTTTTAAGTCATTTGAAGATAGTTGTATAGCCACAGAGAGCCACACACGTCCGCGTTGTAACCCGGTTGTTAAAGAAGAGAGGTGAGTTGGCTAGGGCATCTAGCCCTGGACGCCTCCCTGGAGAGGTTTTTTCCGGGCATGTCCCACTGGGCGGATGCGCAAGGGAAGGCCCAGGACATGCGAGATAATACGAGACTACGAATATCGGCTGGCCTGGGAACGCCTCGGGTTCCCGCCAGAGGAGCTGGAGGAAGTGGCCAGGGCGAGGGAAATATGGGGATCTCTTCCTAGACTGCTGACCCCGCAACCCGGTCCCAGATAAGCGGAGAACGATGGATGGATTATTGAAAAAATACATGTTTCATAGTGAGTGCAGTCCTTTGTATTTAAAGTGCCATACAGACTAAAAATGAACATCACCAACTAATTTACCCTTAAACTTACCCGGGTACGTCCAGCTTTGGAACCTGCAGAGAAGCAACAAACAGCAGAAACCCACACTGTGGGAAAGACTCCAAACTTCTGACTGATGTTCACGTCCACTTTATTCTTCAGAGATAAGATTGGTACAGAACACTGAGAACCAAACATAATAGAGGAACAGTTCTTATGTCTACTAGAAAACATGAATCACAAGAACACGAGACACAAACACCAGTCTGGTTCTTCATCTGCCTCTTCCTTCATACATTTTTAGGTAAATCTTTTTCTTTTTCTCACAAAACTTGGTCTAACAAAACAAACCACAGTTACAACTTTTTGTTTAAAATAATAATCAAATATTTACTCATGACAAAAAAAGTGTCAGAATTAAAGACATCTACAAAATCTTTTTTTGTGTTGTCATGGTAACACACACATGAACAACATAATCATCTCAGCATAAACAACTGCCACATTGAATCCGTTCAAGATTTCACTCTAATAATACAAAACAACACATTTCTATTAATTGATACATCTGAAATAATTCATTTTTCGTAAAATTTTACAATTTTTGTCAATGAAAGCAATACAACTCAGTCATCAGCTGTGCTGCAGAGGTAGAGTGGTTGACCTCTGATAAGAAGATTGCAGGTTGAACTACCACTTTGCCTGTCCATGTGTCAAAGTGTCATTGGACAAAACTGAACCCCACATTGATCCTGGTGGTTATAGGTTGGTGCCAATGTGAGACAGCACAGCTGCCATCAGTGTGTGAATGGGTGTGTGGCAGTGAATGTGACTGTTAGGTACTTCTGGCTTTCAAAGATGGTACATAACTGGTATATCCCATTCGTATATGGCAACATAAAACCAAGGTTCAAAATATTTCAATCTAAAAAAATCATAATTTTGCATAAAATGCTAGTTTCTGTTTTTAAGGCAGAAAATATGTACTTTTTCCAAATCTTTCCCTCTCTGATGTAAACCCCGTGTACAAGTTTTCTGCTCCACGTTTTCCTGAATTTAAAGTTTTTTTTCTAAATTCTTTATCAGAGTGTTTTTAAATGTTTTTCTGGTGTGTGAGTTATCATGTGTGTTTTGAGATGAGACATTCGATTAAAACGTTTGTCACATTCTACACAAGAAAAAGGCTTTTCTCCTGTATGAGTTCTCGGGTGTGTTTTGAGACTTGATGAATCACTAAAACCTTTATTACATTCTCCTCAAGAAAAGGGCTTTTCTCCTGTATGAGTTCTCATGTGTGTTTTAAGATGAGAGGTTTGACTAAAGCTTTTGTCACATTCTTTACAAGAAAAAGGCTTTTCTCCTGTGTGAGTTCGCATGTGTGTTTTGAGATTAGATATTTGATTAAAACTCTGATTACATTCTTTACAAGAAAAAGGCTTTTCTCCTGTGTGAGTTCTCATGTGTGTTTTGAGACTAGATGAATCACTAAAACCTTTACTACATTCTTTACAAGAAAAAGGCTTTTCTCCTGTGTGAGTTCTCATGTGTATTTTCAGACTAGATGGTTCACTGAAGCTTTTATTACACTTTATACAAGAAAAAGGCTTTTCTCCTGTATGAGTTCTCATGTGTGTTTTAAGATGATATATTTGACTAAAGCTTTTGTCACATTCTATACAAGAAAAAGGCTTTTCTCCTGTGTGAGTTTTCATGTGTTTTTGGAGATCATATAATTGACTAAAACATTTTTTACATTCTTTACAAGAAAAAGGCTT
>JAUDJI010000444.1:0-14089 GCA_037389245.1 Oryzias sinensis | reverse complement strand
TCATACACTGTCATTACTTCCTGAGAATGTCTGTGTTCTTAACCTTTCAGACTGCAATAAAGAAAATCTCCTCAGATTCAGTGGGGTGGTAAGGTCACCATGAGGGAATCATGATGATTCTTCCAAACACTGTACATCAAAGATGGATGCTGTAAATACAACATATAGTTCATAACAAATAAAAGAACAAGGACGTCTTCAAGAATCCATGGTGACATTAGTGCCACAGAACAACATCTGAGATGTGTTCTATGGCCCACTTGGTCTTTGAAATATCCTATACAGTTTGCCTTTTAAAGGGCCTATATCAGGCTATTCTTGCACTTTTCAGAATAAAATATATCCATACTTATGATAATATGTTACCTTTGGCACACTAAAGAATGATTTTTCTTTTTATGAAGTATGAGTTACTTTCAAAGTACATTTTCTTACCCAGAAGTAAGACAACTAGATCTGTGAGGCTCCGCCTTTCACTCCTTGTTGGTGCCGCCCATTTCAAGACGTCAACCTAGAGTCAGTCTTTTGCGTGTCTGCATTTTGCCCACAAATCATCATCAACATCTGATCTTTTGCAAAGATGGATGTGTATATTGTGGCTATAAAATGAAAGCGTTTAGCTGATCACCGCTAGCTCTGCGAAGAAAGTGTGTGTGTGTGTTAGCCTGGGGGCGGGACTGGTGGCGCAGACTTTTCCTAGAAGGGGCTGTTCCTCACTTTGTGATGTCACAGTGTGAGAACCTGCTCGTTTTCGTGGATTATGAGAGGCTGGTGCTCAGAGAACAATTTTTTAGAGGAATATTTAGAAATTCGTGAGTGGATCAAAACGCCGCTTTGGGGTAGTTTTTGTAAGGCATTAACATTATAATTTTCTTGCAAGTTCAAAAAAGTTAATTGTGCATGATATACTGTAGGTCCTTTTAAGGAAAACAGGTCTTGGGGCCCTAGTGATAGTAACTGCCTAACAATGTTAAGGAAAGGCTGAAATAATTCTGAAAATTTTAATGAAGTTTAAAAAAAGCAAACCAATAAATCTAACTTTAGGTTCAATTAAATGTAAAAAATAAGTAATCTTTAGAGCTTTCCCTAAAGATGGTAAAGAACAATCTTAAATGACTGTCTTGCTTGGTTTAGTATGTGCCATAAACATTTTTATTGATCTAGGGTGAAACATTGGGTCAGGTATTTATTGAATTCCTAGGTAAGGGGTGCATGTGACTATTGCAACTTGCAGGTTTTATCATGTGTAAGAAAACCACTACCATAATTTAGGCCCAACAGGTTGTGTTGACACTTGAAGTTTATGAAGTTGCTGTTCCATTCAGTTTGATCAAGAGCAAGTACTAAAAAAAAAAAAAAAAAAAAAGGGGGCTCATATAGCGACGTAGGTCAGTTCATAATAATATGGATGTGTGCATATAAAAGGCTTAACAAAGCAGAAGTTGTCATAGGTTGTGGGGACAAAGTACAGGATCCTTCCTGTTTGTAAAAGTTAAAATGTTTCCAAAGACTGTATTAGGATGTGGAACCTTGTCTTGTTTTTTTCCATTAGTTTGTACTTTTTTTGTGCCTTTTAGGTGGCAGCCTCTCTTGAAGAGCAAGCCTTTATTGAAGCCTGGGGGTTGAAGGCCAAGACTGTCTTCACTGACGAGGTTCTCAACACGCTCCCTGACCCTAAAGACAAAAAGCTGATGGAAAAGATCAAGTCATTGGGTGCTGCCAACCTTCCCCAGGCAGAACGAGAGAAGGTTCAATTCCTCTCCTGTCTGTTTTCTGTGTTCATGTTGCAATGTTTCTGTCAGTGTTTAGTTGTATGTAAACACCAAACTAATATTTTTTCCCCCTCTTGTTTTAAAGTATAACACCATTCTCAGCAATATGGACAGTATTTATTCCACAGCTAAGGTTTACCCACAGCCGAATGTAAGCTGGAGTCTGGAGCCTGGTGAGTAAACATGCCAAGAATAAATGTTTGTCAAAGGGTAAGATGCAGGAACTCTAGAAATGCTAATGATCTGGTGCATGGCCATATTAAAGAGTAGGAAGTGTTTATGTGCAGGGAAAGTATTGGGAAAACAACCAATGTTAACAGTTACTGGAAGTAACAGGATGGGCTTTATTACTGATTACTTTTTCCATCGAGGTATCATTCAACGGAGGAAACGGGCTTCCAGTAACATTTTTTTACCTCCACTTAACCCTCACCCTGTTATTCCTACTGGTTTCCCTTGTTGGAATTTTGATTGGTATTTTAACATTTGATATCGTGAGAGAGCTTTCACGGCAGAAAGAACAAGTTCAACTCATTTTCTTCAGAATCTTTTTTGGCATATCAGCATGAGTGGATTTACAGTCAGGACCATAAATATTTGGACAGTGACACATTTTTTTCTAATTTAGTTTCTTTTCATTACCACAGTGAATTTTAAAGTTTAGTCTTCAACAAGTGAAATGCATGCTCAATTGGGTTAAGTTCAGGTGACTGACTTGGCCATTAAAGAATATTCCACTTTTTGCTTTAATAAACTCCTGAGTTGCTTTGGCTGTATGTTTTGGGTCGTTGTCCATCTGTATTATGAAATGCCGTATAATCAGTTTGGCTGCATTCCCCTGGATCTGCGCAGACAGGATGTCTCTGAACAGCTCAGAATATATTGGGCTGCTTCTGTCCTGTGTCACATCATCAATAAACACTAGTGTCCCGGTGCCACTAGCAGCCATGCACGCCCAGACCATCACACTGCCTCCACAGTGTTTTACTGACGCTGTAGTGTGCTTTGGATCATGAGCTTCTCCATGTCTTCTCCTGACTTTTCTCTTGCTATCATTCTGGGAGAGGTGGATTTTTGTTTCATCTGTCCAAAGAATGTTTTTCCAGAACTGTGCTGGGTTTTTTCAGATGCTTTTTAGCAAAGTCCAATCTAGCCTTCCTCTTCTTGAGGCTTATGAGTGGCTTGCATTTTACAGTGTACCGTCTGGATCTACTTTCATGCACTCTTTTTTTTTTTAATGGTAGACTTGGATATTGATACGCCTACCTCCTGGAGAGTGTTGTTCACTTGCTTGGCTGTTGTGAACGGGTTCCTCTTCACCATGGAAATGATTCTGCGATCATTCACCACTGTTGTCTTCCGTGGACGTCCAGGTCCTTTTGTGTTGCTGAGTTCACCAGTGCTTTTCTTCTTTCTCAGGATGTACCACACTGTTGATTGTGCCACTCCTAATACTGTAGCAGTTTCTCGCATGTTTTTTTCTGTTTTCTCAGCTTAATGATGGCTCCTTTCACCTGCATGAAGAGCTCCTTTGACCGCATGTTGTCTGTTCACAGCAAAATCTTCAAAATGCAAGCACGAGTCCTCTAATCAACTCCAGGCCTTTTATCTGCTTCACTCATAATGACATAACAAGGGAATTGCCCACACCTGCCCATGCAATAGCATGTAAGTCAATTGTCCAATTACTTACAAGCCCATGAAATGAAGGGATTGTGTTAAAAAAATGCTTTAGTTTTTTACATTATTAATGCAATCTTTTTGTTAAACCCATGGATTAAAAGCTGAAAGTCTGGACTTCAATGGCACCTGAGTTGTTCTATTTAATATTCACTTTGGTAAAGTACAGAAACAAAATTAGAATTAGAAAGAATGTGTCTCTGTCCAAATATTTAATGTCCTGACTGTATCTCGTCGTATTGGCTCTCTCTCTCTAACTGAGTGGTTTTTGTATATATTTTGTTTTGAAGAGCTCACTGACATCATGGCCACCTCTAGAAGCTACAAGAAGCTGCTGTTTGCTTGGGATGGTTGGCACAACGCGACAGGTGTTCCTCTCAAAAAGCTCTATCCAGAGTTTGTGGAGCTTAGCAACAAAGCTTCTCAAGCTGATGGTAAGTATTTACCTTTTTGTCTTCCAATGTTGAATAAATGATCAATTGAACAAAAAAATGACAGATGAAGATTACATACCTGACCAGAGAGCACTTAATCCTGTCTTTTAGGATTTGCAGACACTGGAGCTAACTGGCGATCCTGGTATGAGAGTGAAACCTTTGAGCAAGACATTGACAACCTTTATAAAACCATCGAGCCACTCTATCAGCACCTGCACGCCTTTGTGCGCCGCAAGCTCTTCAACCAATATGGTTCCAAGTACATCAACCTGAAAGGACCAATCCCTGCACACCTGTTGGGTAAGATGCATCAGTTACAATGTTAGGTTGGCCATAAAGACTAGCCAATAAAATCATCTTTTGAAAAACATTTTTAAGCGCAAATTGTCTTCTCTTACTTCTTAGGAAACATGTGGGCTCAAACATGGAACAACATTTACGATCTGATGATCCCATTTCCCAACAAACCCAACCTGGATGTGACAGATGAAATGGTCAGACAAGTAAGTTTAAATATGGAGGTTCTCTGGCCTGACTGGACTGCCGGACAATGAAAAACTATTTTATTTTCCAGATATTTATTTCTCAACAAGGTTTGTTCTAACTCTTTCACAGGGCTACAATGCTACGCACATGTTTCGAGTGTCAGAGGAGTTCTTCACCTCCCTGGGGTTGATGGAGATGCCAACAGAATTCTGGGAAGGATCCATGATTGTCAAACCTGAGGATCGAGAAGTTGTGTGTCACGCATCGGCCTGGGACTTCTACAACCGCAAAGACTTCAGGTAGAAGGATTTACCTTTGTTCACCGTAGGTTATGGATGTACATGCATTTGCATACAAAACAGGGTTACTATAGTAACTCCTGACTTTAACAATGGCATTTAGGTGACATCTCATGTAATCTCTTTCAGAATTAAACAGTGCACTACAGTGACAATGGAACAGCTTTTCACTGTACACCATGAAATGGGGCACATCCAGTACTACCTGCAGTACAAGGACCACCCAGTTGGGTTTCGGAGGGGTGCTAACCCTGGTTTTCATGAAGCCATTGGGGATGTTTTGTCCCTTTCTGTTTCAACACCAAAGCATCTGCACACGATTAACCTGCTGGAGTCTGCAGCCTCCGATGCAGGTACATAAATGGAGATGGGTCAGGGTTTCCTTTTACACCTATTTCAACCCAACTAAGGGATTAATTTGGAAATTGAACGATAATGCTAGATGTTTACTCCCCAGAAACTGATATCAACTACCTGCTGAAGATGGCGCTAGAAAAAATTGCATTTCTTCCTTTTGGCTACCTCATTGACCTCTGGAGATGGGGTGTTTTTAATGGAAGAACTCCTCCAGAGAAGTACAATTCTGAGTGGTGGTACCTCAGGTACGATCTATTGCCAAAGGACATTAGAATTAGTTGGTTTTATATTCTATGCTGGCCCCCATGCCCATTAAAAATGTTTTAAAGTCCTAGTTCTGTCTATTTACAGAACAAAATATCAGGGAATTTGTCCACCGACCAAACGATCAGAGGAGCATTTTGATCCTGGGGCAAAGTACCACATTCCCGGAAATACGCCATACATCAGGTAAAATCCTGGTTTCACCCACAGGACTTGAACCCAAGTTGTAAATGTCATGAGTATGTGTTAGGTGAATAAATAGATGAATGAATGGGTGTGTGATTGTGGACATCCCCTGCCTTCCCCCACAAGTGGCCGGGATAGGCCCCAGCAGCCCCGTGACAAAGCGGAGTAGAAAATGAATGAATGTGTTGCTTTTTTCTTGACTTTTTCACAAAGGTTCAATGAAAAAGGCCTTGAGTTCAATGGCACCTTACAGACACATGCAATAAATTATTTTGCTGATCCAATTTAGACAACAGTAATAAATAAATGGAAAGAGTAACATTGTTTTTGTGCTGGTAATGATAAAAAACTCTCTCCCCTGCAGGTATTTTATCAGCTTCATCCTCCAGTTCCAATTCCATGAGAAACTGTGCGAGGCAGCCAAACACACAGGTCCTTTGCATACATGTGACATCTACCGCTCTGCAGAAGCGGGAGAGATTCTGAGGTACCACTTTTTCAGGTCTTAGTACTAAACATGAATGTATAATTTGTGTTCATTAAAAACTAACAGTCCTTTTCTCTTGATTCTCAGGAAAGTCCTTCTAGCTGGTTCCTCCAAACCGTGGCCTGAAGTCTTCCAGGAGGCCATTGGTACCAAGGAGATGAATGCCAACTCATTGTTGAAATACTTTGAACCTGTTATGAAGTGGCTGGAAGAACAAAATGTAAATGAGACCCTGGGATGGCCTGACTTTGGCTGGGTTCCACCTGTCCCTGAAGGTTACCCTGAAGATATTGGTAAAGCATTGCTGCTTAGGTGCTTAAAGTTTATTTGTTATGCTGTTTATCAAAGTTTTTCTAACCTCCTTCTTTACCCAGATAAGAATACAGATGAGCTTGATGCTAAAAGACTTCTAGATGATTATAATAGCACAGCTGAGGAGGTGTGGAACGCATACACTGAAGCCAGCTGGAAATACAACACAGACATCACCGACGCCAATAAACAGGCAATGGTGAGTCCATCAGAATTATTCAGAAATGTAAACTTCTTCTTGTATCATGCACTAGTTTGGAAATTATTTAATCAAAATCATTTTAATATATCAACAATTCATTTATTAACCAAAATAATCCAATTTAAGCTTCAAATGTCATAATATTAGGGTCCTGGACCTGCTCTTTATCCAGGACATTGTTGATGTAGTGGTAAAGTGAAAAATGTAAGAGTCCATTATTTGTTTTAGCTCAACAGAAGCCGGGAGATGTCAGCACACACTCTAGAATATGGTCTGAAGGCTCGAGAGTACGACACCACCGACTTCCAGGATCCCTTGGTCAAACGCTTCATTGCAAAACTCAGCGACATCGAAAGGTCTGCACTTCCTCCGGAAGAATTGGAAGAGGTACAACTGAAATGGTTTATGAATTTTTTTCCCTGACTGACGTGCTAAAGTCAAGAAAACTGCATTAACCCCTTGACACCTGTTGATGGAAGTATGCATCAAACCACTTTGGCCAAAAATTACCTTGATTTATTTAAAAGTACAAAAATAAATACATTTTTTTTAAATAAATAGAAATAAATGTATGCATCAATTGTTAAAAAGATAAGACCAGGGGCCTTATTTATAAAACTGCGTAGGATTTGCGTCAGAAGTGGCGTACGGATGAAACATAAGACGTGCTTACGCACAGAAATATTCGGATTTATAATAGTGCTGTAGCCTCAAAACCTCGGACCGTGGCCGAAATAAAAAAGAAATGGTCGGACATCAAAGTCGAGGCAAAAAAACGTCTGGCGCTGCATAGCCAGAGTGTGTCTGCCACGGGGGGGGGGGGGAGCTGACCCCTCTTGATGAGAGACTGGCGGCAATAATTGGGGAATCCCTTTTAAGTGGAGTGGTGACTTAGGCGCAGGGGGAACACCGACGCGCCAGATGCACCGGGTGACACACCCCCAAAAGCCCGCAGAGGTCCAACAGGACGGCTCGAGAAAGTCGGAACCGGCTCATAAGCCACTCATCCTCGTTTGCCAGCAAGTTTTTTTGCTGTCTAAAGATGCATTCACTCTGAATTCTTCCATTTGCCACATCTTCTAAGAGCGCAAGATCAGCCATTGTGCATCATTACGCATTGTGATGGGGCATTTTATTTCCCTCCATTTACATCTGACAAGCTACAGATGTCGGTAATAATCGACGTGGAAATGGGAAATTGATCAGCGCAAAAGCTTAAAGAATTTGTTTTTCTTGACTGCCCTAAGAAGGCCATTGAGCCCTCTCGGACGATCTTGAAAGGAAACTCTGCTTAAACATTGGACTCATGGTCAACTGTTTAACTGGTGTGAGCTTGCTGATTACTTGCTGATTGCTGATTACTTTCCAACTCCATTTGTATTTGCACAGATCGGTTGTTGTTGTTTTTTTCTCATTCAACACAGAAGTTTTGATTTTCATTTAGCAACAGTTTCAGATTATGGACAAGGTTCATGCTGATGGCATTCTCCCAATTTTCTAACCATAAATGGATCCTAGATACGTGTCCTTCTAGATGTGCTTAAATATATCATGTTTCATTTTACTTAGTAAACTAGACCATAAATAAGTTAAAGACCCACTTCAATGGAAATTGTGTTACTGCTACAGTCGATGGGCCACAAGCTCCCTGCTCTGCTCCATTCTGATGCATCCATTTTTATTGCACCGCTATTGTTATGATGGGGGTGCGGGGGGCTGTAAACTAGTGGGAGAGAGTGTAAACAGAGGAATGAGGGCAGGCTTTCTCTGCCCCAACGGTTCTGCCCACGACTCGGATGTAGATTTCTAATGAACAACTGGCACTCTGCAGAAACTGGTCTAGAAAACGACAGGTTTTTGAAAAGTTCCTTCAAAACGGCATAGTCATAATTGAAAACCACTGAGAATGCTTTGAATATAGATTAAAAGATGATTGGAGTGGGACCTTAATGCATGTCACATGCTGACTGACAGGGGTTAATGAAATCTGCATTCTCTTTCTGCCTTTAAATGGAATAATATCCAACAATTTTGAACATCAAAACCCATAATAATTACCATTTTTTTTGTGTAAAAACTAAAGTTCTGTGGTTGCCTTTTGCAGTACAACACCCTTCAGTCCAACATGGAGACTAAATACAGTGTGGCTGAGGTTTGCCGAGAAGATGGGAGATGCCATCCACTAGACCCAGGTAAGGTCAAATAAAATACATCAGTAATTTACCTTTGTTTTGTAAATTCACAAACAAACTAAAGACAAAGTAGATGAATGTGATACGAAATCTTTATATTTCATACTTTTAAGTGTGTGTCTTTTGATAAACTGAAGACGGGAGGAAAAGGAATCTCCATAATTCTAAAATCCTTTCACTAATAGCCCTTAAGGTGAAAACTCCCCTGTGTTTACAGGGTGAATCAGCCATAAATGATCTAAATATGTGATCTAAAATATTTGGTGTTTCTCAGACCTCCAGAAGATCATGGCAGAGTCCAGGGATTACAATGAGCTATTGTTTGCCTGGAAGGGATGGAGAGATGCTGCTGGCAAAGTACTTCGTCAGGATTATGAGAGATACGTTGAGCTGGACAACAAAGCGGCTGTGCTTGATGGTATGACTTAAAGATGTGATTTTTATTTATTTGTTTATTGTAGCCTTGAAAAAAAATCACTAAAGTTCTTGTCTTATAAAATTTATTGGGCAAAATAGAAAAATGAAATAATTTTACGATTAGGGTATAGATAAGTAAAAGTTCAAATTTGAAATATAAATTGTTCATCTCTTACTGTAATTTTTTGTTTTTCTGTGCCAGAAATGTTGGCTATAAAAATCAGTGTTTCAGTTGAGTGGAAAAAATTGATTAAAAGTTTTAAAATATTTTGTTGTTTAGTGATTAGTGTAGTGACACTCTCTCTGCGTGTCTTTCTCTTGTACCACCGTTTGAAGCCTGTCCAGTGAGTGAGACGTGTTCTTCATCAAAGTTTTATTACAAAAAATGAAAAATTACACGAACACACGGTCAAAAAACTATATCGCTTCCAACTTTCTCAGGCTTCAATCAACACTGAATCTCGCTAACAGCATCTCTGTGACGTAGCGTTATTTAATTGGAAGTTCAAACAATCTTATTTAAATTAACTATTAAATGAAAACAGTGCATTTGTCTTAAACAATAACCGTTAAATATAAACTGCAGATTTTTACTTCAAAAATAAATATTAAATAAA
This sequence comes from Oryzias sinensis, assembly GCA_037389245.1. Lineage (NCBI taxonomy): Eukaryota > Metazoa > Chordata > Actinopteri > Beloniformes > Adrianichthyidae > Oryzias > Oryzias sinensis. Next base: position 4,381 of record JAUDJI010000444.1, on the reverse strand, counting down.
AACTCTGAATTTGGCTCCAACAATTAGCTTTGATTAAATATTGGAAATTAATTTTGATTTGATTTAGATTTGAAATGGTTTATTTCAAGCAATCAAACAGGAATAATACACAAAAACAATACAATCATCAGTTATACATTCATACAATAACTAATCAAACTTAGGATAATTAGTAATATTAATAAATATTGCTTGAAAGCGAGTGGAAGGAAGGGAATTTATATAATCCTACACCGTTATACCATAACCATTTTATTGCATAATTTATCATTATCCGAATAAAGAATCATGAAGTATCAATAAAACACTTGACAAAGATGAATTACTTAAATTATTTTGTAACAAATAACTTTTAGAATTCAACATGGCAATGCAGTATCCAAAATATATGCAGATTATGTTACTTATAAAAGTCATTGATATGATTAACTATATCAGTAAAGTAGACATAACACTGTTTCAGGAATTTTCATAGCAAAATTAGATCAAGTATAGTTAATAATAAGTTAATAATAAGTGCAAAATTATGTTACATTAGGAAAAATCATGAATCAGCTTATACATTTTTTGGAGCAATTTTGAATTAATATCATTAATAGTCAATCAATTTGACCATTATCAATAATTGATTAATCATTTGTTTTATTTTTTTTGTATTTTTATTTATCTTTTTTTTATGATAAAGTAATGCTATGAAGTAAAATAAAAAGGGTTCATATTTTGTCAAAAGACCAAGGTTGGTATTCCTTCTTCTGCTGATTAACAGCCGTTCTTCTGGGTTTAAACAGAGTTTATAGTTCTCTACGCTGTTATGTCTGCTGACATTAGATTCAGGTCCATATCCTTCTTCAGCTGATATCAGTGGCTCCTAAGATTTGAGGTCAACTTGTCTGCAGGTCAGAGCTTTGGTGTTAATCAGGTCACTTCCAACCTATGGAGAAAGTATTGTATCCAGGCATCATATTTCTTGAAGATATTTGGCTCTTGGATTTATTACTGCATGTTGGTTCAGACGTCCCTGACAAACACTTCTCAAAGTCCTTCATAGTGTTCACAACCAGAACCTTGGACCGGTCCGGTGGACCGAGTGGTTTGACATAAATCCTGCAGCCTTTAACCCAAGTGTTCTCAATCTGCTTACGCTTCCTGAGAAGCCCGGCATGTTTGGCGATTTCAGCTTTCCTTCTGGTCAGATGGTCATTCAGATAAGCAGCAGCATTACTTCTTTGATTCATTAGAGCTAGCTTGTGTTTTTGATTCACAAACCTGATGAGGATCGCTGGTTTATCCGTCTCCTTTCTCCTGGGGAGCGGGTGGCCGGTCTCGATGGTGTTGAGATCCAGGGAAATCCCTTTAGACGTGAGAAATGATTCCTAATTAATTCAATTAGCAGTTGGACCTTTTATAATAAATTCTGGATTATACTAGCCTTCTTAAATTACAAAGATTTTTTTTTTGCCTAAAAAATTGAGGTTGTCTTACATTTGTCAGTTTTTTAGTTAAAGCATGTGTGCTCTAGATTCATATTCAGTATACAAAAGGAAACATTTTAAACTTCTAGTCTGCAGCATAAAGTCATTATTAATTGGTTATTTCAAAATTTTAAGACTTTATTTTCTAAAGTTTTGTTCTATTTTGTAGGTTATTCTGATAATGTGGCTTCTCTGAATGACACCCCAATCTTTGAGAAAGACCTGGAGTCCCTGTGGATGGAGCTGGAGCCGCTCTATCAAAATGTTCATGCCTACGTTCGAAGGTCTCTGTACAAAAAGTACGGTCCCCAGCACATCAACCTAAAGGGACCCATCCCTGCACATTTGCTGGGTAAGGGCAGACTTTTTGGAGTGAATTCTCCATTGTTGAGGAGACGAGTAAAGATTAAAAGTTTGAGGGAAATAAAAACAACCAGCTTGAATTTCACTTTGGAATCCCAAATATTTCAAAGCTGCAGCCAAAAATCTTTCAGTTAAGGAGCGTACCCCACTGATATAATGTTGTTTCTGCAGATGCATTTAGATAAAAGGCAGATTAGGTTTTCTTTTAGAGGCATCCACTGAAAGATTTTGTGTGACAGCTCGACACGGTTTGGGGTTTAACTGGTTTACAGCCATAAATCCCTGTTGGTTCGGTGCAGGCAGAGCTGTGGATCCCTTGCCCTTCAGCTTCTAAGAGGCAGGAATATGAAAAATTGATATATTTTTGTTTTGGTCTCCTGGCTTTCAAGGCAACATGTGGGCACAGACATGGTCTGGAATAATGGATTTTGCCATACCGTACCCAGGTGCCACTCAAGTTGATGCTACGCCCGCTATGTTAGCACAGGTAAGGCTAATTAAAAAAAAAAAATACAAAACAAGAGATGTGCACAATATCTTAAAATAAATCCTTTAACTAAGACAAAACAATTGTTATCTACACTTCATCTCTTTCCTGTAATGAGTTTTAGTTTCTGACAGTTTCAAATGTCTCCTGCAGTTCTGAACATGCAGACTGTTTTTTTTCCTTTTCTTCAAAGGGCTGGAATGCTACCAGGATGTTTCAGGAATCAGACCGTTTTTTTACGTCTCTTGGACTGCTGCCAATGCCAGATGAATTCTGGGAAAAATCTATGCTAGAGAAGCCATCAGATGGACGGCAGGTGGTTTGCCACGCCTCTGCTTGGGACTTCTACAACCGAAAAGACTTCAGGTTCAACCTCATTCTTTTCTTTAGAGCACATGTGTCAAACTCAAGGCCCGCGGGCCAAATGTGGCTCTTCATGTCATTTTATGTGGCCCGCAAGGGCATAAAGGTTTTTAATTTCTTAAAATAAAAAAATAAAAAATAATGTGTGTTTAATAATATCTAGGGGGAATTGGACTTGAAATATCGGATTAGGCAACTATACATTAGGACTTAAACGCTGTCCATAAAACCTAACTGCCACTTTAAAAAGTTATAGTAAATAAGTGAGTTATTTGGTTTGGTTACGTTTATTTTTCATTACATTAAGTTACATGTTATATCTGGCCATTTGAGGACAACCACTATACTGATGTGGCCCTCTATGAAAATGAGTTTTACACCCCTGGTTTAGAGTCACTTTGGTTCAACATCTTCTAATCTTATTTATCTTCTTATTTATGTTTCGTTTTCTTGTGTCTTGCTCTTAAAGCTTTGTGACATCTTTACAACTGAAACAATCGAGCATCAAACTGCTCCATTGTCAAACTGCTGTCATTAAAGACATATGTTTATGTTTTTAATATGTTCTTGCAGCATTTTTCTAAAGATGGCAGACATATATTCAGAAAATTAAGCTCTCAATTCCATTTCTGACTATTTTTTAATGAAATCATTTTAAATCAGGAGCAGGCAAAAAGTGCTGTTTGGAAAAAGCTTGTAGTTGTGACGTAGTAGCTATAATCCAGAGCCAACAGTCGGCTTGTGCACTACTAACTCCATGTAGTCTTTTTTTGTGTCTTTATTTTCATTTTCAAAACTGTTCGGCTGGATAGCTCCAATATTGCTCTTAATTTTTTGCAACGGTAATTTCAGGTTGAGTGTGTGAGGGCTGTAAGCTAGCGGATGAGGGTGTAAACAGGGAGCTCTCATCAATGGCGAATTTCTAATGAACCCCTGCCACTTTGCAGAAACTATGTCCTTTGGAAAGGACACAAGACTTTTGATTTTTGCCCTTATCTGTTTCTTGGGTAATTGATGACGTCACACATTTTTTGCACCCACCTAACTTACTCTCCACAGTTCTTACTTGACATTCTGTTTCTTTTTTTGCATCTCCAGGATAAAACAATGCACCGTTGTTACTATGGATGACCTGATCACAGTGCACCACGAAATGGGACACGTTCAATACTTTCTTCAGTACAAAGACCAGCCAGTGTCCTTCCGTGATGGAGCCAACCCAGGTTTCCATGAGGCCATTGGCGATGTCCTTGCCCTGTCAGTGTCCACACCCAAACATTTGAAGAGCATCGGCCTCTTGGACAAAGTTGAAGAAAACTATGGTGAGTGACAATGTTGTTTTTGGAAAAATACAATTTTCTTGTTCTGAAAATGATTTGACGATTGCTTTCCCTTGTGTAGAAAGTGACATCAACTTTCTCATGAGCATGGCACTTGACAAGATTGCCTTCCTGCCTTTTGGCTACCTCATGGATCAGTGGAGGTGGAAGGTGTTTGATGGTAGAATCCCACCGAATGAGTATAACAAGGAGTGGTGGAACCTCCGGTAAAGCCAACCAAAGATGTTACAGTTTTTTAGTCAGATATATTATCATTGAAACAGCTGTCTAAGTTAACTTGTCTTGCAGATTGAAGTATCAGGGACTGTGTCCACCTGTGGCTCGCACTGAGGAGGACTTTGACCCGGGTGCAAAGT
>JAUDJI010000443.1:0-14092 GCA_037389245.1 Oryzias sinensis | reverse complement strand
CCAGACAGCTCAGCAAAAGCCCCTCATCTGACATTGAGGCTCTAGAGCAGGGGTGGCGAACAAGTTTGACACCAAGAGCCGAATTTTTTCACTGTGAGAGTCAAAGAGCCACACCACACACTGACCTGCCAAGACGCACACACACACGCGCAATTAAAGTCATATTATTGTCCATAACACACTCCTTTCCCTACAACAGAACAGCAAGTATTGTACTTGTGTTTATTTCAAGGAAAGTGTCCACCCTCAATACACACATCAATGCACCTTTGCCAGAGTTAACACAGAGACTACCCTAGAAGTCAGATACCCCCTCCACACACACACACTCTCTCTCTCTTCATCTCACTCTTTTCTCTGCCTCTCTCTGACACACAACTACTCAGTGACGGGCAGTAAGGTTGATGCTGGTGAGAATGTGACTCCTCTGAAGTCAGATTTATGATGATAAAACTGAATATTTCATCGTTTATCCAACAGCATTTAACTGGTAATTCTTTGTGTCTCAACATTCCTTTTTCAATGATACTTGCACCAACAAATACACAAACATCTGGACAGAGCATCCTTCTGGTGTCTGAGTCATTCATATTCACAATAAACACATTAAATACATTACATTTCAGCTGTGTGCAACTTAAATTAATTTTGACCCTCATTAGCATATCTTGCTTTTATGTGTTTTTATTCAAAATTGTATGACTGACATTTGCATCAAAAGCAAATAATTTATTATATATTAATACTTGGCAATGAATCAGTTTATACTGAGGAGTAATATTCCATAAAGTGCTGATTTATAATTTAACTGACTGTGTCATTCACGTCCTCTCCTTCCTGCTCACATTAGGAACCCAGTAACTTCGATACAAGCTCATTCAGCCAAACGGCATGCATCTGAACTCTGCTAACAGCTACCTGGCTCATGGTTTTACACTGAAAATCCCTCCCCCCTTCCCATGAGTCTTAGGGGCTGAAGGCGGGGCTAAGCCCCGGGCCAGTTGATCAGCTCCTTTACGTGAGTGTCGGTCAGAACGGACCGATGTCTGTTCTCCAAATTATAACAGGACCTTCTTTCAAAGAGATTTCTGCTCATTTATCTCCGGTTCTCTCGCTGCCTCATCAGTGACAAGCAGGGATCTCATCAGTCAGTCTCTGCAGTAGAGGATCCATGAGAAAAGTGATCTGCGGTCGTTTCCGTCCAGTTGCGCAAGCAGCGTCACGTTCTGCGCTTCATTCATTCTGATTGCAGCTTTCTGCTGTGAGCTCCGCAAAGAAGGAAAGGGGGATGATTGCCGTTTTGAATGAGCACTTTGAAAAGCTTCAACTTGTTAATAAAGGAGACAATTTGCGTCAGATCAGGAAGTTTTTCATTTTCTCCGGGATACGTTTTGTTCTTTTCTGCCAAGACCAATGTTACTGCTTCCAAAAGCTCATAATGATAAACATCGTGACGCCATTCTGTTCAGTAAAAAGTAGGAATCTTCCAGTTCTTCCAGAAACATCCTGTGTTTATCTTTATACTCTGAATTTCACCATTTTGACCATGAGGGTAACGGTCTGCACACACATCAATCTTTATCTGTGTGTTCTGGCAGTGGGCGTAACCCGCGCAAATGATTGGCGGTCACGTATGTGTCGGGAGCAGAATCAAACACACACTGCCAAATTACTTTTATTATTAATTATTTATTTTTAATACCCTCTGATGGTTTGAGTGTGGTTTAAGAGGGAAAAAATTATGAAATGAGCCACAGTATAAGGAAAATATGACGAGACGCAAAGAGCCGCACGCTCATTGGCCAAGAGCCGCATGCGGCTCGAGAGCCGCGTGTTCGCCACCCCTGCTGTAGACCCTTAAACCTGTTTGATATGAAAACCTTAACTCATCAACTGCACAATGGTACTTTAGTATGAAATGAGTTTGTTTTTGAGTTTTTCTGACCTCTGTTGGGCCCTTTGACTTTCAAAATGATTACTACAATTATTTTATCTTTAGCAGTTTTTACATAGTAATGACAGCAATGAATGTATTGTTGTTTTCTCTTTAAACCAGCATCAATTCCTATAGGGACCCTTACACAAACTCTAACTCTCGATTTTGTAGGATTATAGTCAGGTGTATGATCAAACTATTATACCAAACAGGTGCTAATGATTCCCACGGTCCAAAAACATGTTTCTTAGGTTAATTGTTAAACTCTAAAGCAGGGGTGCTCAAATCCAGGCCTCGAAGCCCAGTGTCCTACATGTTTTCCAACCAACCTGCCATGGAAGGTTATTATTGGCTAAACACACCTGATTTCTGGATAACCAGCAGGCGGCGGCCCCTCGAACCCTGGATTTGGGCAACCCGGCTTTAAAGTATCCCCAGGCGTGCCTGTGTGATTGTGGCCCTGTGACAGACTGGCAACCTTGCCAAGGTGTAACCCACCTTTGTCCAACAGTAGCCAGGACAGGCTCTGGCAACTCTGTGACCCCAAAAGGGATTTAGCAGGTTAAGAGAATGGATGGATGATCCATGTAGGCTAAAAACTTAGTCACTGAACTGAAACAGAAAGAGGGATTGGTCTGCCACATCAGATGAAAGGCACATTAAGCTTATTGTCTTTTGAAATCAGAAGATGTCTGGTAGTGCCGTCAACTCTGAATGGGCAGAAACCCTGTGAGTTTAAAGTATACCCATCCACTGTCTGGAGAAGTCTGACCTGAAATTGTCTTAATGGAAGAGTTGCACACCAAAAAAAAAAACTAGAGCTCCAACATTTAAACAAGGCCATGCAATCATATCATGCACACACAAAATGTTGAAATTTTTGGCTGTAGCAGAAGGAAGATTTGTTTGTCGAAGTGCTGGAGAGTGGTATAATAATGAGCGTCTGCGGGCAACAGTAAGGCAGAGTGAAGTTTTCTTGAATGTTCTGGGCTGCCTTTCTCCAAATGGAGCTGGACTTTGGGTCAGGATTAATGGTGCTGTCAATGCTGAGACATAAAGGCAGATATGTAATCATGGAATACCACCGGGGAGGCGTTTGATTGGCACCAAATGTATCCTGCACCAAGAATAGGAGCCTAAACATACCACCAAAGTCATTACGAACTATCTTCAGTGCTAGGCTTGTGGATTTTTACTTTGAAGGTGATTTGATTTGATTCACAAAAAAACAACACGATTTCTTACTACCTAATATGTTTTGTTAGAATGGTTGCTCTATGTTTGTCTTTTTATTTGATTTATGTAAAATATTATGCGTTTAATCACTATCATCATACCTTTACATAGCAATTCTAAGCGTGCACACTTGGTTTAAAATAGAATCTTACTCACCATCTAAGTTGTCCTCCACAAACAGCCAAACCAGAGCATTGGACATATCAGCATACATATCTATCCACAGGAAACAGGAAGTGACTTTGTATGTCAGAATTGCTTGTTTTTTGTTTGTTTGTTTGTTTTGCTTTGTTTTCCTTACTGTCAAATTAATTTTTTTTCAAACTTATTTCTTTATTTAATTTGGCAGAAATTTCTTTAGAAGAAGTGTGTGGTCAGTGTACCTGGGTGGGAGGGGCTTAGCCTTTATAAAGGGTAAACTTTTCCCAGTTGGGAGAGAGCCGTCTTGGAGGCAGTGGTAGCCACAGGCTCTCCCAGAATCAGTTGTATTCTTACTCTGATTTATTTTTTGGAGGGGGGAAATAAAGTTCCATTGTTGGATCTAGTGCTAAGTCCGCTGACTTGGTCATTTTATTTCTGAGCGTTTTATTTCTTCACTGCTAAAAAGAACCTCGTCACAATCACTTTCATTAGTGATTGCAGACGTGTAGGGTTAACATCTGTAGAATAGAATAGAATGCCTTTAATGTCACTGTACACATCTACAATTCGCATCACACACACATGCAGTGAAATTAAAGCCGCTGACTATTCAGTGCAAACATGCAAGAGAGAAGTAATCTCGCAAAATAATATACTAATAAAATAAAATAATTTCACAAAATGAAAAGCACAATTTACGAAGTACAATCTACAAAAGAACAAAGTCTACAATAGAAATTTCTGCAGAGAGGTAGTTATAATAAACACAAAAAACCTATATATATATATATCTTATATATATATATATATATATATATATATATACTTAATGTATTGCACATGATGAGATGATATTGCACATATTGAGATGATGTTGACATGATGGGATGCGCATAGTGAGAGAGAGAGACATGAGAGCTGTCAGTGACAGTGCATGTGGGAGTTCAGGATGGGTATGGCTTTGGGGAAAAAACTGTTTTTAAGGCGGTTTGTCCTTGATCTGATGCACCTGTAGCGCCTTCCTGAGGGCAACAGGTCAAACAGTCCAGAGCCAGGGCGGGAACTGTCTTTTATGATCTTCCCAGCTCTGCTAAGACAGCGGGAGGAGTAGATGTCTGACAGGGGGGGTAAGGGGGAGCCGATGATGGTAAATGGCGTATACTTATATAGTGCCTTTCTTCCTACAAGGACAAAGCGCTTTACAGTCACAGACCCATTCACCCAGTCACACACACATTCACACACTGGTGGCGGCTCCGCTGCCAAACACAGGCGCCCGCCTACCACCAGAGGCAAGGTGGGGTTCAGTGTCTTGCCAAGGACATTTCGACTCATGGGCGTGCAAGGCGGGAATCGAACCTGCAATCTTACGATCATGGGTCGACCGCCCTACCGCTGCACCACAGCCGCCCCGCTGATTCTCTGAGCTGCTTTGACTACCCTCTGCAGTCTCTCCCTGTCCGCCATGGTGCAGCTGCCATACCACACTATAATGCAGTACGTCAGAAGGCTTTCAATGGATGAGCGGTAGAAGGTTGTCAGAAGGCTGGGGTCCAGATTGTGCTTCCTGAGGACCCGCAGAAAGTGGAGTCTCTGCTGGGCCTTTTTGATGACGTCTGTGATGTTTTCTGTCCAGGAGATGTTGTTGGACAATACAACACCCAGAAACCGGAAGGTGTGGACCCTCTCCACATGCTCTCCATTGATTTAGAGGGGAGCTGGGTCGGTGCTGTGCCTCCTGAAGTCCACGATGATCTCTTTGGTTTTCTTGGTGTTCAGAGCTTGGTTGTTGTCTGAGCACCAAGCTGCCAGCTTCAGGACCTCCTCCCTGTAGGCTGCCTCGTCTCCCTTTGAGATGAGTCAGACGACTGTGGTGTCATCAGCAAACTTCACGATGAGGTTGCCGTCGTGCTGCCGACTGCAATCGTGGGTCTAGAGGCAGTACAGGAGTGGGCTCAGCACACAGCCCTGTGGGGAGCCAGTGCTCAGTGTGCATGTGGGAGAGAGGTGGGGGCCCAGCCTCACTGCCTGGGGCCGGTCAGTGAGGAAGTCCTTTATCCAGGCACATGTGAGGGGGGGCAGGCCTATGGTGTCCAGTTTTCTGATCAGAATTTCCGGGATGATTGTATTAAAGGCAGAGCTGTAGTCCACAAAGAGCATCCGGACATAGCTCTGCTGCTCCTCCAGGTGACTCAGCGCAGCATGCAGGGCTTTGGCGATGGCATCTTCTGTAGACCGGTTTGTGCGCTGGACCGGTTTGTGTAGTAGACCGGTTTGTGCGGTGAAAAATAAAGAAAGCAAATCTAACTTGAACGTTCTCCAACACTGACACTCAAAGTCACATAGCCACGATCAGTGCATGGGAAACCTGGGTTTGCTTCAGGGGGCGCCATGAGCTTCTTCCAGTGTGGTCGTTGAGCAAGACCCTTCTCGCCACTGTCTAACTATGAGGCCACAAGAGCCAGTCCCCCGCTTGGATAAAACACACGGTTGTGTCAGGAAAGGGCATCTGGCATAAAAATTGAAAAGGACACAGTATTCCCTAACGTTGGTGACCTGAACAGCAAGCAACAATCAAGATTACTCCTCCACCCTGGTACTTGAGACTCAACTTTTACAGCAAAACCAGAGATTCAGGGACATATAATACAGAGGGGCAAGAGCTGCTTTTACAGGATTAATGTATGGAACCTAACAGCAATTGGTACACAATATTCTCACAGTCCATGGACCGTATCCTTCATGAGAATGTCTAGAAGGTTTTAATACTTCACAACTAATACTTTACAGAGGATATACTTTCTTTTTTTTCCAGTTGCAGTTTATTTTTTCTTTTGAAACCATCACCATGCATTCTCATCCTGGGCAAAGAGAATCACACATGTATGCATTTCTCTGGTGTTTTCTTTTATGTATCTATTTAGTTAGTGTTATAAATGTTCTGCAATTGCAGGGAATTACAATTGGAATATGGTTGGAATGTCAAACAAATGGCTGTGTAGCATATGAACTCAGAAGATCTATTCTTTATAAATAAATTGTTTCATACATTTTGCAAATAATAAATACATAGTCTGTAAAATCAGCTGAGTAGATGCTTTCTAGAAAGCATTTAAATATTTTACTGAAATAAATCAATAAAGGAATGCAAAAAAGAAAATAAAAACATTAACCCAAAACTATTCTATCATATTCTATTTTTGTTTTTTGAACTAAAATAATTTTCTGTTTCTGGACGTATGAACACACAGAGGAGAGGATGCACAATATGGGAAAAAAGAAATTAAATGGTAGGTTTTAAAAAATAAAAGGCACAAATCCCATACTGATGTGAAATAACACCAAGATTAATGCCCCACTAAACCAATCAAGTGAAGTGACAGGCATGTTTCTGTTTTGCAGTAAAGTAATAGACATCCAGTCCCTGGTGGCCGCTCAGCACTGTTTAAGGCAGGGCGGCTGATTCAGCTTGTTAGTAAAGAAATAAATCTCCAGTTCCCAGAGCAACTCTCCGCCGCAGGCTTTTGGGACAAGCGTGATAGTTGATTGAAATATGAACAAAAAACAAACAATTTTTTGGCATTTTACCCTCCCAAAAACACCCAATTATTTACCAGAACAAGTAAAACATTGAAATGTACAGCTTGAAAATAAAATAAAAAATCAAACATTTTCCATTTTATGTGATTATAAGTCTTTTATTTCTCGTAATAATGCAGACAAGTGTTAAGATTGTAAAGGAAGACTGAAAATAGTATTTTTAAGGACACTTTATTTTTCAATTGTAAAAATTAAATATAGGGCCTGGTTGATAAAATCAGTGAATCGAGCTGAATCGATTCAAGCTTAATAACTATTATTTGATTCATCAAAGAAGAGATTGATTTTGTTTGCCTTTCCTTTTCCAGTGACCTAACAGCACCAAAGGCCAAAGGCCACTAGCTTGATGCTAACGTATAATGGAATTTCCAAAGGATGGCTAATGCTAACGCTCGTTTGACCAAAACTGCTGACAAAAAAGAACAACTTTATATACTTATAGGCAAGAATTTTTCAAAATTTTTCAATGAAACATTTTTTAAAAGTAACCATTTGTGGTTTAAATAACATTTTATTTTTACTTAAAGCTTCTGGAATAAAGTGTAATGCTATAGAGCTCCACCTAGTGGCCAAGCTGAAACGCTCTCCAGGAGGGGCAGAACATCATGATCTGCACTTTTTTTTGGAGCTTCTCCTTTTTTACAATATTACTGTATGTGGACCAGGGGTCCCCAAACTTTTTCCAGTGAGGGCCACATGATGTTTCCATTCTCTGATCGGGGGTCAGGGTCAGTTTGAAACAGAAAAAGCGACAACCGCCTAAATTGGAACTGAAAGCCACACATAACCAAATATTAATAACCAAATCTGATATCAAATACTCCTCTCTGGGTTCTTCACCAAAGAAACCTTTTTTATATAATAATCAGCAAATATATAATAACACTATGAAATCAGTAAAAACACGTTACCCTCTCTAGGTTCTTTACATAAAAAGTCAGATATAGTAATAGTATTTTAGATTTAAGAAAGTAAGTAACCAAATAAATATCTGTGGTTTTTTTTTTACAGAAATAGAGCTATAATGATAGAGTACCATCTTAGGTAAATGTTCAACTTCAGTTATAAGAGCAGAATCTCCTAAATGACTCATATGAGCTGTCTCTTAAGGTTTTTGTCCACTTTTCTTATAATCCAGTTTTGGAGGATCCAGGAGGCTAGCCTAGTAGACACCACTGTTTGCTCTCTCCTAGGTTAAATACCCGGCATTCTGAATCAATGGTTCCCTTACCTAACCTTTTTGACATTTTTCCGTTTTGACTGGGGGGCGGGGTCACGTTCAAGTTCTATGACAGGGGCAAAGTGAGGTTGCAGTAGCAAAATTTTGGGCTTGGCTCACATTTCAATTTAAATAAGCTTTACTGACGTGAGGAAACACTTCCAGTAATTCCGTTTTCCATGCTTCCATGCAGTGGCGCCTCCAGAAATTTTTCATGGGGGTGGCCGGCTGAGGGGCACTTTAAATCTTGGGGTGGCTCGCAAAATCCATGAGCTATATTTTTAAAATTCATTCTACCAAATGTAGTAAAACAGCTTTTAGAAAACTAACAGAAAGTTAAATACCTACTGATATATCTTGATTTATTGTGTTTATATTTCATCCTTAGGTGTGTCTGCTCGGGATGTTCGGCTCTTGACTGGGAGATATCTATAATGAACAAAAGGCTAAATCAGTTGTTCTGAAATTAAAATAATAATACTAATACCCATCCATGGTAATTATTAATTATATCTGTAGACATTTCTATTCAGACGAATAAACATGAAACAGGTTTATTATAGGGCAACATAATTCTAACTTGTTTGTCCAGGAACAGGTTAAACCCCTTTTGTTGAGTTCTGCCTTGCTTCTCTGACCAGTGATGCTGACTGTCTCTCATCTGATGCCGTCTCATCTTTGTCTTCCTCGTTATCTTCTGTCATTAATGCTGGCTGTGGATCATGCTGCTCCGTCTCATCTTCCTCCTCCTCACTACTCCTCTGTTGCTCCCCTACCATCTCTTTCCCTCCTTCTTAAAATAAGAAAAAATGTTGGTGGACTTTCTCTTTACTCTCTGAAAATTGACATACACAAGCATCAACTAATGACTTTAGGTAACTCTGTGGAAACAGCAGGGGTTGACATAGCCCAGACATTTGCACTGGCCCACAGGGCCAGTAGTTTTGAAAGTTACTTGCCCTGCCTGAAAGTTACTGGCCCGATACCGCGCACAGCGCGACCCGCCGCCGCAGTTACTTAATTAAATTAAATAATTGAAAAATTAAATAAAATTAAATTACTGACATCATTCAGCTTTTGACTAGAAACACTTACTGCTTACAGTGTTGTAAAGAAAAACAAAATTAAGTACTTTGACATTATACTGCATTTGAGTCTGAGATTCAGGTATTTGGAGTTGCCTTTGATTCTTTGAAATTCAGCTTAAAACTTAGTGCAGGGGTGCTCACACTTTTTTGGCTACTTTTGAATCGACAATGTCTTGAAGATCTACCTGTAAAATATGTATGTATGTATGTATGTATGTATGTATGTATGTATGTATGATATATATATATATATTAAATACTATTAGTAAATGTTTGTTAGTTATGTTTATTAGTTACATGTTTATTTGAGCATTCTTGTACTGATGATTAAGAACTAAGATTACACAAAGATACTTTTGTATTAACAGATTAGGCGTTAGACAGAAAGCAGCGACTATCATTTGTCATGCTCTGCTGTAAACTGTGCAATGGGGGAGCATCATGGCATTTCAAAGGCGCTGCTGGCTCCGTACGAAGCGCTTGCCACGTAAAAAACAGCTTCCTTAATGAGCTCGTATTTATCGGGCGAGAACTGCAGAGCTGATAGCAGGAAGAGAGATGCGGGGCGGCTTCAATAAACACTCCGGTTGTCCAGAGTGGTCTTCCGCCGGGAACTTGACGTGCCGCGGGGCAGAAAGCAACTTTCTGATGACAGAGAAATTGCGCTCAATGTTTTTAAACATGCATGTGCAGTGACGTATGTATCAGAGGATGTCCGATTGGCCAATTTACATGTCAATCAAGTCCCCTACTTCTCAGTGAGGATTTTGATTGGCTGGTGGATTTTTAAGAAGTAATTTTTATTTTATTTTTTTATCTTTTCTGGTCCGCGATCTACACTCATGTCCTTGAAGATCGACCGATTTTCGCAAAATATACTTTATTGAAAAAGGTAAAAAATATATTAACCGTCAGATATTTTAGTGGCCCGAGCGGACAAGTGAAAACTAAAGTCTTGTGGTCCATACTGCTCAAGCGAACTGGACCGGGCCAGCGGACAAATGGCTATGTCGAGCCCTGAACAGGTCAAAAACACATCAAAATGCTGCGGTAACACAACAACCAGTCCTGAAATAATGCCATGAAATGCAGTAGAATGTGATCGCGCATCCACCACCACTGATGCTGTGGAGTATTTGCAACAAGTATTCGCGCACAATACAGATCAGGTGATCTAAAGCAGTGTTTTTCAATCTTTTTTGAGCCACGGCACACTTTAACCTTGACAAAAATCCCGCGGCACACCAGCATCCAAAAATTAAAAGAAAGGAGAAACTCATAGACTGTATTGATCTACAGCCCCTCCGCAATCTCACATGCATTTTTGTGATAATTGTGGCAGTAAAAGCTGGAAGCTGCAGCTGTTTTTTCTAAAAGATGCAATAAAAGTTAAGTTAAAAGATTTAAAAACTGTTTGATGTGTGTTCATTTTGGTTTCAAGACGTTTAACAAGGAAGACTTATTGTGTGCAGAGACGCTGTCACTTTAACCCAATACATCATGGGACATGTAGTGTGAAAACTGCCGCAAAAGGGCAGAAAGACTCACGTCTCTGGCCGGATCAAATTTGTGGGTGGGCCGGGTTGTAGTTTGGGGACCCCTGATGTAGTCTGTATCAGATTAATATGATTATCTTCAAAACATATATAGATTAATATTGTATTTCTATACAAATTTTTCTAAATGTGTAAGCCGTGTAAATTTAAAATTGAACCGTCTCGAGTGCATTGAAAGAATTGTGAATCAAACTTTTGATCTAACTTTTTACAAAAGCTGCCATGAAATCAGACATTTTGGGCGACAACAATCATAAATAACTGCTGCAAAATCCTGGAAACAGCTTGGACAGTGAAGAATCATCAAACTCTTACTTATCTACAACAGGTAAGAGATTAATGTTTCTTTATTCATTGCTTCATATCTTACTTTATGCACTTTTTTACAACTATCATAGAAGTTTAGTGATTTAAATTAAATTCAACCCACCATTGCATCATCAGTTTTATCATTTCTTTGAAATAAGTGGCACCATTAATAATTAATCTATTTTTTAAACGTATGTTATATATAAGGCAGACTAAACTATAAGGCACATTAAACAACACAAAAGACGCAGAGAGAAGACCTTCAGTCAGATTTTACAAACACTAGAACTTGCGTAAAGCATGTCACACATTGGCCATGTAAGAAGCGGTAGCCATATTAGCATTTTACAACACCTGCAACTCCCAACCCTGTTTGCAACTCATGAAAAAACAGATCAAAAAACAAAATGAACGTTGTATTGACTACAATAACGCTGTTAATAAAAAGTAAAAAAAAAAACACAGTCCAACACCGCTACGTTAGCCGATAACACACAAACTTGGTGGGAGCTGTAAAAAACAGAAATTTGGATAGAGCACTGTATAACTTCAACATCAATAAACACAACCAGCATAATTACATATTTACCAGACTATAAAGCACACTTTTGTTTTTGAAAAACAGTAGGTTTTTAAGTGCGCCTTATTGGTAATACAGTAACTCAGTGTGAAGACATTCTAAAAGCTGTGAATGTAATTCACTTTAAAGCAAACTTTCTGTATGTCTTCTGTAACTTCTTGTTTTATATCTTCATCCTGTAAACAAATTGCAGTAAAATGAATATATACTATACATGAGAGGAATGTTTCTACCACTAGTCAAAGTTGAAGACTTCCTGCCCTTAAAGCTGTACATTTTCACACACAGTTCAGACGTGGCTGTAAGAATGAAGACGGGATACAAAAGCCACACCTGTCACTTTGATCATATCTCCCCCTGTTTATGGAAAGGAGAGCTTGACCGCCTTTCTTCTCTCCCGTTGCTTGGAAGCAGGTGGCCTTGAAGTTCAGCAGCACAGTTTGAAAGAGTCACTGCAGGTCTCCTAATCCTAGCAACAGGCCTCTCCCTTTTCATCTCTGATGGATGTAGAGCCGACCTGAGAAAAAAGGCTCTCGAACTCACTAAAAAGGCAGATTAAATGTGTGTGGCACCTGTTTGCCCAACATGGAAACTCTTGAATTCTGACTGATGGCAGAATGTCACATGGAGGGAAGTTGTGACCACAGAGCTGCTTATAGCAGTGGGTGGTAGTCAAGCTTAAAAAGGGAATCACAGAGGTTCCTTTTTCTCCTCAGCAACAGAGAATGAGAACATAATACGGAAGGTTTGTCACACAGTGGGAGTTTACACGCTTCTTTTCTCATTTCAATACTTTCAGTTTCGTAAAGTAAACAATAGTTGATTGAATGTTTATTTACTCTTGCTCAGATTTAGTCTCCCCACACTCTGGACTGCTAAACTGCATTCAGTTGTAGTTTATTTCTGCTGGCTACACTTCCTCCTTTTTATTTTTTTGCAATACTTACTTTAAGTCCTATTCCGATCCCAGCAGACTTCGAATTATGATTATGTTTTTTTTAGCCCAAATCCAAAAACCTCTGTCCTTTTCTAGGACACAGTTTCTGCAGTGCGGCAGTAGTTTCTTAGATAATTCACCTCTGAGTTGTGGGCGGTATTGTGGGTGTAGCCCAATGTAGTTTCTATGTCGCAAATGTGTTTTTTTCTGCTCTAAATTCACAAAGATTTGAATAAACAAATACTTAGAGATTTAATTTTGAGCTTAATTTTCTTTATATATGTCCTCCAATAATTCAAAAACATCACAAGAATGTTAAAAACACCAAATAACTTTCATCAGAGTAGGTCTTTGTCTTTTTGATTTAAAAGTTCATTTAAGATAATAGTGTAAAGAAAACTGTTTAGTTGGTGTGGGTCATCGAACAGCTTAGGTGGGGTGCACATTCAAACACTGAACTCCCAAATCTCCACAGGCATCTTATTTATTTGGATTGAGCTGATGAGTTGTGGATGATTTTGCCTGTAATTAAATGCAGAAATAAATGAATACAATGATACATCATCAATTGTTGGTTGAAGATAATAATAAAACATACATCTATGATGAATCCACTTAGCTGGACATGGACTGATCTGTGGTAGCATTTGGCTGGGACTGCTTCTTCTCCTAGAGGTTGGAGGGGGAAGGGAATGCAAGCTGGCTGAGTTAAGTAAGTTCCTGGCTGAGTCTCACAGGTGCTCACTATTGCGCTGGTAGTGGGTGTGGCCTGCTGGTGGTGCTGGATGACAACTAGTATTTTTAACAAGTGCCATGAAACATTCTTTCTGCAGTTGTTATTCACTTTTAAATAATTGTTTCTCATTTTCCTGGCTTTTTGCTGCAATATAGACCTCCAGCATGAAGCTTGCTTTGTGTACAGATGTAACACACAGACAAGATGGAGGCGATGCAAACGTTCTGATTATTTTGTGTTTTCCACATAATGGTCCCTCTGTGTTCAGTGTCTTCTTATTTGTTGGGGACAAAACCAAAATTTTATCAAACGGAAGACCTTCTCATTGTGGCATCAATTTCAACATTCTGTGAGTATAAAAAGCTGATTTTGCTACAAAGTAATTCCTAGTTAATCAACCAAGACGTCGCTTAAAAGTCAAGCAGCACCACCTGGCCACAGTGCATCTGCAGGTTAGAAGTAGGCAGTCAGATGTTGAAGGTGAATGTGGTGTGTCTCAAAGTGTCATCAGCAGTCTTGCATCAAGGCATAGGGTAAGGATAAAAATGTATTGCCATTTGTACATGTTAAAGGTTGAAAACAAGTACAGTGGAATTTTTCTTTGGCAGCTCTCGAGTCAGCGTGAATTACAGAATAAACAAAACAACAAGAACTACTGGGAGAGTTTGTGACAGAGTGGAAAACCGCCAGTGACAGACCTCAACCTTGTACCTAAGTAGTAAAGGCCAGATGTGAGGGGTTTTCAGACGAACAA
>JAUDJI010000442.1:0-14096 GCA_037389245.1 Oryzias sinensis | reverse complement strand
GGAGAGTCTGAGGAAGCAGCAGGAGAAGCTGCAGGCTGCCATGGAGCTGGAGGAGGAGGAGCTGCAGGAGGTGGAAACAGAAGAGGAAGAAAAATCGAACGAGTCTGAGCATGTACGTGCACGCCCTTCTGGCTTCCTAAGTTAGCAGAATCTCCTGGTTTCCAACTTGTATTCCTATCTTTTGTGTCCAGGAGGAAAGTTTGGCCACAGAGCCGTCCTTTGACGAGAACCTGGTCTTCAACGAGAGCAAACGTGTCCCGTTCTTCAAGGTGAGCCGCAGTCGAAACCGCTTAAAGTGGATCCATCACACCAGGCTTTTAGATCTTTTTAATAATTTTAAAACAAATTTTTTGCACACATTCCAGCAGAAGAAAGGAAAGAAGGGGAAGATTCCAGGCAAGTCAAAAGTCTTTGAGAACGATGCTCCCTCTACTCCTCAGAAATCCAAGCTGCCGCTGCGATGTCAGAACTGAAGCTGGTCCCTATTTTCACGTCTGTCATTGTTTTATTTTTTTACTATCTGTTTAAGAATATTGTTGTTGAAATGGTCTTTAAATAAAGTCATGTGTGCTTCGTCTGTTGTTGTTGTTGAAAAGAAAAAGGAACTCGTCTTTTTTTTTTTGGTGCAAAATTAAGAAATCAATTTAAAAAAAACGGAAATCTGGTTTTGGATGTAATGGTGAATTCCCTCAATTTGCTGGATTTCCTTAAAGACCCACTTCAATTATATTTTGTAAATGTTTTCCAGTGGGCTGTTATGATGCTATTTATAGCCAAAAAAAAAGCATCAGAGCCCAGTATAACCTAGGACCGTTTCTGCGGAATGGCAGTCTGTTAGCCATGTTCTGTCATTACAAATTCACCCAAATGGGTGGGACTGTTGGCGTGGAGGGTCCCTGCCTCACTTTTTTTTGCTGCTAAGTGCCCTGTTGTTTATAGCCCCTCACACCCCAACCTAATGTTACTGGGGTGTCTTTGTTTTCTTCATCTGAGCTGGCATCTGATTCTAAACTATACGGCTTGATAGCTCTAAAATTGCTCATTTCTGTCGCACTGTTAATGTTAGTGGGGTTGTGAGGGGCTGTAAGCTAGCAGGAGAGAATGTAAACAAATGGATGACGGGAAGTGGGGGGAGGCTTACTCTTCATCCGTGGTCCCCATCAGTAAAGTAAAAAGTGAGATATACAGTTTCTTTCTATTTGTTTCTTTTATGAAGAGTCCCACATTAACATATTTAGTGCAGTACATGAACTACATTACCAAAAGTATTCTGTCACCCATCCAAATGATCAGAATCAGGTGTTCTAATGACTTGGCCTGGCCAAAGGTGTATAAACTCAGGCATGCAGACTGTTTATGAAAACCATTTGTGAAAGAATTTGAGTTTGGGAACAACAACTTAGCCACCAAGTGGTAGCTCCATGATGGAGAGAGGAGTCAGCAGATGCTAAGGCACAGAGAGCAAAGGGGTCTCAGACTTTCTGCACAGTCGATTGCTACAGAGCTTCAAACATCATGTGACATTCAGATTAGCCCAAGTACAGAATGCAGAGAGCTTCGTGGAATGGATTTCCATGGCAGAGCAGCTGCATCCAAGCAAGGTGCTGGAAGCAGTGAGTAAAGCACGCCGCCACAGGACTCTAGAGCAGTGGAGACGCCTTCTCTGGAGTGATGAATCATACTTTTCCATCTGGAAATCTAGTTGATGAGTCTGGACAGTCTAAGTTTCCACACATTGGACTGTAAAGGTTGTTTCATCATTTTTTGCTGCCGTTACACGCTGCGATCTACTTGGGGTTTTTTGCGTTGTGCTAAAATTAACTTACTGTATCTCAATCCAAATAATATTTCCTAAGATTGATTTGATTATCGATTTATTTCATTTTGAAACAATATTTTAATGGTTTGTTCGATTCTGCTTCAGACAGATGGATCTGGTTGGATCGTAGGAAAAGAAATCAATTGATTCAATGATTAATCGATGCACCCCTAATACTATCAACTGATATTTGTTTTTTTCATTATTGGACCACAGAGAGAATCTGTCCATATTTTATTTTTGCATTATGATTCCTTATGAAGTATTTTGGTCCAAAGATCCTGTCTTATTTCCCATTACTTTTTTTAGAGTATTATTTGTGGTTTTAATGTTTGTTTTTCAACTAAAATCTTAACAATATTCCTTATTTGCTTTTCTCCACTGGTTGTATTTTTGTCCACTACATTTATAAAAATATCATTTGACGTTGCAGTAATTCTACTTGGTTTTGTGATTAATGGATACAGCCTTCTACTGAACACTAACGTGCATCCAAAAAGTCTGAAGATTGTTCATTAGGACTTATTTTTGATAGATCCATACTAGAATCCCCACAGATAATTAGCGTTTTATTTTCATTTAATCCATTTGAAAGGTTTTCTAAACTGTCTGTGAAGGTTTCCACATTCAAACATGGTTTCAAAACATGAAGGAGTGACATGTCAGTCATTGCTATTGTTCTTTCTCCCCAGCATCACTTTAGCTTGTCCCTGGTGGTCCATTTAAATTAGAAACACTTTTGTTTCGCTTGAATTTTGTTTTGCTTCTTCGGGATCCGGCTTTTCCGAGCACTTTCGGCTTTAGTCTTTGTTAGATCCTTGTTTTGGTCCAGTGCCTTTCAGTTTCTTGGCTTGATTCAGGATATCCACTTTGAGCTTCTTGTTGGTGTGACCGAATGCCCTCTTACATTTGCACACCACATGGAGACTGGATTTTAGTGGTTAAAAATATACAATTAAAAATTTGACACAAGTTCCATTAAAAAGGTTAAAATAAACTCAGACAGTTGGACCACACTCTAACACTGCATGAGGGCGGCTGCCTCCAGGATCGCCTCAGCCCCACTGCACCTGTGGGTAGCCCCAAACACCACCAAGGGAGATCTGATCCAAACCCTCACCAGAAGTACCTGCTCAGGGCCCAAATGCACACAAAAACACACCGCAACCCAAACAGTGATTAAAAGAAAATACAAAAAATAAGAAGTGCACCCGAGCAGGACACCACTAATTTATGGGCCGAACACAAGGGGGTCCCCCTTACACAACACCACGTATGGCACCCATCAGCTACCATAAGGATAAAAGGAGGAGGCAGCCACCTTCAGCCAGGTCCAGACACTAAAAATGAGCACAAAACAGTTTAAAAATGGATAAAAGCAAGGGTGTCAAGCTTGATTAAAAGAAAATTAAAAACAATGACTAAAAACACTACAAGCAAAACAGCAGTGGCAACTCTGCTGGAAAAAGAAAAACAAGTTAGTTCTCCCCTGGGACAAATGCATGTTTTACAAACCCTTATATTACCTCTCATGCCCCAGGGTCAGAACTCATGCCACCACCTGTTAATATAAATAGAATTTAAAATGTTGCAAACTCAAATGCTTAAAAACTTTAGTAAAAGGACTCAAATCATTAAAAGCTTTAGTAAAAAAGGTTCACATGTCAAGCTCACCCACCAAGGCCAAACCAGGAAACCAGCATCTAGATGGAACTCCCACTGCTGCTATTTATCAGCCTTGTGAGCCAATCACAGCTCAACAGACAGGTGCTGGCCATGAATGTTAAACTATGGAACACCATGAGGGACAAACCACCACCCACAGCCCTGTCTGTCACATTTTACCTCCCCCTTTTTGTACCCGTGCCCCACAGATAAAAAAAAAACAAATCTACCTACTTAACACCATGGTCGAAAAACAGCAGTAATGCAACCCTCTAAGCCCAGCTACCTGGGAGTTCGTAGCCCCATCTGCCGGATTTAACACTGATGCTGGGAGATGATGCAGGTTTCTATGTCTTCCTGCTGTGGCGCGTGTAGACCTCCTCGGCCCTTCTGCGTCAGACCCAGTGGGTAACACCGGAGCTTGGAAAGGTTCTGTAGCAGGGACGCACTCTTCCTGAGGTGTAACATTGTCCACAAGGTCACCTTGAAAGGGGGTTTGTGCATAGGATAGTTCAGGTTGGCCTCCTCTGGAGACAAGCATGACCCATGCACCCTGGTCGTCCTCCTCACCACTAGACTGCATTCTGGTTACCTGAGGCTCTTCCTGTATGTGAGGCAGCTCTGAGGCCCGATCCACATTGGCTGCCTTCATCATGGTTCGGTGCACCTGGAGAATCCTACCCAGATCTTGAATGGGTGCAACTGAGTACACAACTTCATCTGGTCCAGGGGCCTGTATTACCTTATGTAAAATAGGACTCCAGGCATCCTGAATCTTGGTGCGTCCGCGCATGGTGCAGTTTTTCAGGTACACTAGCTGCCCCTCTGCCAATGGATCACAGAGGGTTCGTCGGTCATGCCGGTCTTTGCGCTTTAGGGCAGCTGCCTCCAGACGTTCCCTAGCGCCATGGAAGGCCACTGCAAGGCGCCGCTGATGTACTCGCACCCAGTCAGTTACTTGGCCCAGTTCTGGCTCTTCTATCCTGTCCAGAAGGAAATCGACAGGCAGTTGAGGTTCTTGGCCAAACATCAAGTAGTACGGTGACTCACTTGTCGACTGATGAATAGTGGTGTTGTGACAGAACACCAATTGAGGCAGGTATTCTGGCCAGTGTCTTTTCCTCTCTGCTGGCAGTGAGCGCAACAGGTCATGCATTTTCCGATTGAACCGCTTACACTGCCCATTTCCCTGGGGGTGGTATGGTGTAGTCCGGGATTTCTGCACTCCGTACAGGTTACACAGCTGACCGCCAACAGCATTTTCAAAGCTGCGTCCTTGGTCGGAGTGGAGGCGAGCGGGAACACCAAAATGGAAGAACCACTCCCGAACAAGGGCGCTGGCCACCGTTGCGGCTTTCTGGTCTCTGGTAGGCACCGCCTGTGTGAATTTAGAAAACACATCCGTCATTATCAAGACATGCTCTCTCCCGTCAGTAGCTGGCTCCAGAAGGGTAAAGTCCACTGCTAATATTTGGTTTGGGCGGGAAGCCAACAAATGCCCCATGGGTGCACTGAGTTTGGGCTGAGAGGTCTTTGCCAGGATACATCGTGTACAGTCTTTGCACCATTGTTTAATGTCATCGCTCATTCCTGGCCAATAACATCTCTGCCTTACTAGCTCAGTGGTGCGTTCAATCCCCTGGTGGCCATGGTCATCATGCAGCTGCTGCAGGACTTCTTCTTTGAGGCACATAGGCAACAGCAGTTGTAGGATCTCCTCCCCTCCATCTGGCCGCTGTACCTTTCGAAAGATCAAACCATCCTTACTTGTGATCTTGTCCCACTGCCGTAACAGTACTCGAACCGGTCCTGACGGTTTGTCCCGAGCACTGGAACTTGGGGCTTTCTGTTTCTTCCAAAATTGAAGAAAGGCACCAATAATTGGGTCTGCTTTCTGTAACAGTTTGAGATCATTTACAGTATATGAGGAAAAAGCAAAGACGGCAGACTGGGTAACCTGCGGCTCCTGTCGAACATCTTGATGTATAGCAACCGGGATGGCTACTCCTTCCAACATTGACCCAGTGCTCATCCTTGTCATTGCTGTGGGTGGCTGCCTGGACAATGCATCTGCATTTGTGTTAGCCTGCCCTGGTCGATATCTTATATCATAGCTGAATGCCGACAGCTCGGCCACCCAACGATGCTCAGTTGCCCCCAGCTTGGCTGTTTCCAAATGACTTAATGGATTGTTATCAGTCCACACAGTGCAATGTTGGCCCCACAAATACTCCCGAAACTTTTCAGTCATAGCCCACTTATTCCAAGAAACTCCAGTTTCATGGAACTATAGTTTTTCTCTGCAGGGCTGAGGCTTCGACTGGCATAGGCGATGGGTCTAACCCTGCCATCCTGCCCTTGAGACAAAACCGCTCCAAGGCCTGTGTAACCCAGGTTACTGGAACTTGTGGGAGAAGTTTTTTATCCTGTAGAGGGCGCTGTAGGTTGGGAAGGACAGAACAACATGCGCGGAGGGATACGTCAGATGTGAGATCTGTGAGCTGGACCTCAGACTGTTGAGAGAACGTGAGCGAGTTGTCCCCGTTCTTTTATGTTTTTCTTGAAAGAAAGACAATTGTCTTTGACTCTTCAAGATATTGCCTCCCAGATAACACGTTTTGTTTTGTTACACATTTACAAAGGAATTGGTGAGTCAAATGATTATTATATAATCAATTATTTTCTTTTCATTTTCTTCATTATAAAATTGTGACTTAATTTGATACCGTTTTTTTATTTATTTTTATTTGTAAGATGATTGTGGTCAAAATGACATTATTTTGAGTTTCCTTTTTATCTTGAGTGATTTCGAACTGTTAATGAGCCACGAGGTGCCGTCGTTAGCAAGCTAACCCTCGTGTGAACTTCGCATTTCACAATGTGAAGTGTGTGTTAGCGTGACCTACATTTAAGTGCTGTGACTGAATTTTATGTTCTGTTTATTTATATACAGTTTATTTTGTATTGCACTTATGACAGGTCAGGTTTTTTTCATTGTGTGAATTCACCACTGTCGCGAGTGCCCAGTTCCCACACACCGCAGCAAATGACGGAAGTCTGGTGATGGCGAGCCACCCAACTGGAGTCTGAAAAGAAGCAACCTTAACCTGGAACTCTGATTGCCGCAAAGAGGAAATGGAACATTGCGTTCAATCGTGGTAGGAGAGTGACTACCTTAATTCCACAGGTGCCAATCACCTGGATCTGAAAGAACTGCCCAAGGACGGAACAGACTTGTATTTCTATTTTTAGATATTGTTTTGATTAAGAGAATTTTACATAATTTTATTGCATTATTATTTTTTTTAACCAACCTGGTATATTGGGTTTAAAATTGAACTAAAAAGTATTTTTCTGAAAACCTTGCAAGGTAAAATTTGACCAACCCCGGGGTTAACCAATTTTCTTTCTACACAAATTTTATTTGGGTTATCAGGTTTAATTGTTCATGTTCTGGAACTGTTTGAAAGTGTTTTGTTAATTCCCATCCATTTATAAATAAGTCAAAAGTTAAAAAATCATAATTGTGGTCTGTGGTCATTTATTTAATTTAGTGTATTCAACTGCTCCTCTGAACCTAGAACTATTCTGGTCCAACTGAGCATTTGAGGTGCTACACCTGCATGGCTTGCATCCACGAGAGCGTTTCTCCCAACTTTTTATTCCCCTGCTCCCGTTCCAGTCCTCCCATTTCCCTTATTCGGCCCATAGCTGAACCCCATTGGTCCAAACTACCTAACAGGCTGAGTGACAGAACTGAGAGCCAATCAGATCTCTGCATGATGCGTTTAGTGAACTCCAGAACTTTTAACGCGGCCCAACAGCCACCCAGTTAAACTCTGTCCGCGACAATATGTTTAAAACTAAATATACAAATAAATGTGTGCATTTGATGTAATTTCAACATTTTTAAAGTACAATAAACATGTGGATTATATTTAATAACATTGTTATGCTGTTGCTAATAAATGATGAGTATTTCTCGTGGTAGTTTTGCTGATGGTCTAGTCTGGTTGATACGTGGAGTTTCTGCTTCACGCAGGCGTTGAGACTTTAAACTTGATCGTAGGTCTGAATGTTCTGTAGATGTGAGACAGACTGCTCACATGCAGACATGGAGCCAAACACACACTCACACGCTGCAGTGAGTGACGGGCAGCGGGTTTTACGTTTTTACAATCCCTGCGCGATTCACCTGCTGGCTGTGCCCACAACCCCCCACCCCCACCCCACTCTCTGCTTTGTTCCTCTAAAATCCCGTCCCCGCAACTGCGCGCTCGTTCTCAGAGACGGGAACGCGCAGTTTTAGGCACGCCAATTCACAGGTTTCCAGTTGGTACAAACTCTGTGAAATAATAGATAATAGTAAACTGATAGTTTTCTCTCCAAGCACCGCTACTACTGCGCGCCTCTGGCATCGCATTGCGCCAATGAAGGACTGGACTAATGAAAAAAAAAGTATAATTAAAGATCACGGTTTGAATGTCCGGCCCGGGATGCAGAATGCAGGAAATGTCACAAAAAAGGGCATTATGCAAAGAAAGGCAGATCCACCGGGTGAATCCACAATATAATTGGACAACAACAGCAAAGAAACAGTGAAGACGATGAAGAAGATTTTGCATTTCTAGGTGAAATGGAGAACAAAGAGGTTGATGAGTGGAGCAACATTGTGCATCTCAACCAAGAAAAGACTTTGTTTAAGTTAGACACGGGTGCCAGTGTCACGGCTATCCCGAGCAGCATTTACTTCCCACAGAAGCATGGGACATTGCAACCACCATGCAAAGAGTTGTATGGTCCAGGCAAGCAGAAACTGGATGTAAGGGGACATTTCAAAGGGGAGCTGCAAGATGTGTATGTGGTTAATGGACTGTATAAACCATTGCTTGGCCTTCCCGCAATAACTGCTCTAGAGCTCATCAAGAGAGTGAGTGCAGTGCAGACACAACCAGTGGACTTTAAGGCTATGTACCCCACAGTGTTCTCTGGTCTAGGGAAGTTAAAAGAGCCATACAAAATCGAGTTGGAGCCAGGAGCGGTCCTATACGCCCTGTCAACTCCACGTCGAGTGCCGCTACCCCTGCGAGACGCAGTAAAAGAGGAACTGAAGCGGATGGAAAAAACGGGTGTAATTTCCAGAGTGACACAACCCACACATTGGTGTGCAGGCTTGGTTGTGGCACCAAAAGCCAAACCAGGGAAAATAAGGTTGTGTGTGGACATGACACACCTGAATAAGTGGGTGCGACGAGAGAGACACATCCTCCCAGCGGTGGACCACACACTTGCTATGCTGTCCGGAGCAAAGGTGTTCACAAAGTTGGATGTCACCTCAGGCTTCTGGCAGATCCCGTTGGCGAAAGAAAGCAGACTTTTAACAACGTTCATCACACCCTTTGGCAGATACGCGTTTAACCGCCTGCCTTTTGGGATTTCATCAGCTCCTGAGCATTTCCAGCGCAGGATGTCACAGATGCTGGAGGGGTGCGAGGGGGTGGTGTGCCATGCAGATGATGTCGTTGTCGTGGGAGAGGACATGCAGCAGCACGATGAGAGGCTTCACAAAGTGCTGCAGAGATTTGAAGCAGAGGGACTGACACTGAACGACAAGTGTGAGTTCTCTAAAGATAAAATCTCTTTTGTAGGTCACTGTGTTACGGCTGATGGGGTGTCCCCAGACCCAAACAAAGTCAAGGCTATAATGGAGATGCCTGAACCGCAAGATGTAGAGGGAGTGAGGAGAGTTATGGGCATGGCCAACTACTTGGGAAAGTTTCTTCCTCACCTGGCATCATTTTCAAAGCCATTAAGAGACCTGCTTTGTGAAAAGAACGAATGGCATTGGGGAAACGCTCAGAAAGAGGCTTTTCAGAAACTAAAGACTGAACTGAGTTCACCACGGGTGCTCGCCTCATACTCAATCGACGCCAAGACGTGTGTGGCAGCAGACGCATCTTCATACGGGCTCGGGGCCATCCTCACTCAGGAACAAAAAGATGGAACCTGGAGGCCAGTAGTGTTCATTTCCAGAGGGTTGACGCCTGCAGAAAAACACTACGCTCAAATAGAGAAGGAGGCTCTGGCGGTGACGTGGGCTTGTGAAAGACTAGCACCTTACATCCATGGACTAAGAGTCAGGTTGGAGACCGATCATAAGCCTCGTACCTTTGTTGAGCACCAAGGCTTTAGATGAGTTACCACCAAGAGTGTTGAGGTTTAGATTGAGATTTATGAAGTTCACATTTGACATTGTGCATGTTCCGGGAAAGTGCTTAATAACGGCAGACACACTGTCTAGAGCACCGGTAAACCACACGTTCACACCAGAAGAATTGAACAACGAAGCAGAGGTCAAAGTCTTTGTGGACTCTGTAGTTCAGAGCATTCCTGCTACAGAACCTAGACTAAGGGAGATTCAACAAAAACAACACTCCGACCCTGTTTGTGCAAAAGTTATCCAGTGCTGTAAAACAGGCTGGCCCGAAAGGCACATGCTGCCACGGGAGCTGAGTGAGTATTGGTCAGAAAAAGACAATCTCAATCTGGCGGGTGAGTTGTTGCTGAGAGGACAGAGACTGGTCATTCCACAAAGCATGAGGAAAGAGATCCTGAAACAGATTCATGATGGACATCAGGGCATAGTCAAATGCAGGGCTAGAGCTCGTCAGTTTGTGTGGTGGCCAGGTTTGTCGGTGCACATCAGTAAGGTTGTGGAAAATTGTAACACATGTTCACAACATAAAGCAGAACATCGAGAACCACTACTGACCACACCAGTACCGGAGCGGCCCTGGCAGCGGGTTGGTACAGATATGTTCTTTTGGAATAAGGACACTTATATTCTGGTGGTGGACTATTTCTCAAGGTACATAGAAGTGGCTAAACTGAATGTGACATCTGCCGCGACAGTCATAGCTGCCATGAAGGAGACATTCAGTCGCCATGGGATCCCAGAGACAGTGGTGTCAGACAACGGACCGCAGTACGCCAGTGAAAAGTTCAAGGACTTCGCTACGGAGTACGGGTTTGTTCACATCACCAGCAGTCCAAGATACCCGCAGGCGAACGGAGAAGCTGAAAGAGCAGTAGCTACAGTTAAAGGACTGTGGAAAGGAGGAGGTGAGAAGACAAAAGCACTTCTCTCTTATCGGGCTACACCGCTCGAGTGCGGCTACTCCCCTGCACAGCTGCTGATGGGCAGACAGCTGAAGACAACACTGCCACAGCAGCCTGTGACTCTTCTCCCAAGATGGCCAAATATGAAACAATTCAAAACCAAACAGAGACGGTACAAAGCAAACCAGCAACGCCAGTACGATCAGCGTCACCGGGTCCGTCCTCTGACGGTTCTTCAAACAGGTCAAACTGTATGGCTACCAAGAGAGAAGAAAGAAGGGACAGTGGTACAACATGCAACTACACCTAGGTCGTACATTATTGACACTGATGAAGGTCAGATTAGGCGCAACCGCACACATGTGAGACCTTTACGTTCTCCGGAAAGGTCAGAGTTAACTGTGTCCACACAGCAGACTGGAGTGGAAGAAAACGCAGGTCGAGAATCTAGTATACCTAGTCATAACACACAGGACACGGTTAAGCCACCTTATGTAACATCTTCAGGACGAGTGTCCCGTCCGCCCAAGCGGTTAGATCTGTGAGAGTTTTTGGGAAATAAAAGAGAATGGTGTATGAAAATTTATGTTTGGTTAACAGAAAAGTGAGGAAGTCTGTGTTTTGATTTACAGGAAAAAAAATAGAAGTAAGAAAGTTAAGTTGACTAAGCTAACGTTATTTGATACCCTAGATAGTGGGAATTATTTTATGTTCCAGAATGGAATTGTTAATGTTGATAAAGAAAGAGTGTTCTAACTAAAAAGGGGAGGTGTTGGATAAAGTGAAGTGGAACTATTGGTTGTTGTGTATGTATCCGGTCGGACGGACATTAAGGAGACACAGAATAAACCACGGACGTGAGAACAACGCATGGTCTGGTTTATGTCGGTCAAATGTTAAGCCAAAGCAGCTAACATAACACCACATGTGACCATCAAAAGAGCCATATATGGCTCGCGAGCCATAGGTTCCCGACCCCTGCATTAGGGAGTGAAAGACGAAGCATAATTCCTGGCTTTAGCGTCGGGCTGATGATCTGGAAAATCCCATCTACGAGGAATCGCATCAAACACTTGTACAACTCCAAACAACTTAATGTTCCTTTAAGCAAAACTCCAGTTTAAAATGTTCATATTAGACTTGCTTCATTTAGGAGTTTTTCCATGTTTACCATTTTAGGTTTTAAAGCTTTATTAACAAAATTGATGTTTGATTTTGAAAGCTGTTGTTTAGAAATGTTTCTTTGTCAATGAAAAAACTGAATGCTGACGTGAGGATTTTAATAATGGATATGAAAATAAACAAATTTGTTTCATAGCAATGCAGTATATTTATTGAAAACGTAACATGAAAATGTTATTCAATAACAGAAACAAAGAAACAGTTGTGGATTTTCCTTTATGGGCTTCTTCATGCAGTCAATCAAATGTTACGTTAACATTCAGCATTTACTCAGCGTACCTGTCAGTCACATTTAATAGAGGAAAAAATGCATCTGGGAAAAGTCTGTTTGTGCTTAACAACTATATCAAAAAGAGTCATGTAAGGGAAGTTTTGTCCACATTGCTGCCCAGCATCACATCCAGAGGAAGATGCACAGGTAAGAGACGCCAGTTCCTGCTCGTACATGCTTGCAGCTTCCTCTGCACTGGACTCCAGCTCCATTGAAATCCCTGACAGAAATAAATTAATAAATAAAAATCCCTGACAGAAAAACATCAGCTGCCGTTCATCTTTCATTCAGGAAAAAGTTGAGTTCATCAAAATGAGGAGAAAATGGGTTAAACCATTTGGTATAACAGAAGTCATTTGGTAGTCCTCCCCTGCCTGAAAGACTAAAATGGTTATTTTTTAAAGATTTTTTTAGACTACAGACTTTGCCACCGTTAGTTACACACCTGGACGTGTCTGATGATGTGCACATCCAGTCATTTACTGTCATGTTTCTATGCACTGACACACTCTAAAGTCACAGATCTTAATAGTGTAAATAAGAAGCATTCATAAATGTTTTTCTGAGACACAAACTGCTGCAGTTTACCTGACAGCTTTGCTGATTTATGCGGCTGGTACACCTGTCTGAGAATCCTGCCCCTGCTCATTAACGTATGACTGAAGGAGATCTTGGATCTGTCTGTAAACACCCAACTAGAAATCACGTTTAATGCTACATGTATTAGATCAAACAAATGTGCCTCCATACCTTATCTGTGGATGGCGGGACTGCATTTCCTGATGTGCGCCGTCTAACACCAGTTTCTTCGCAGCTGCTGCTTCAAACAGAATCCTCTCACAGACATTTCGAAACATTTGTAAATCTGGTTGGTGTTGATATTTCTGCGTGCGTTCTGTCATCACATCCGCTAAATATTCAAAGATTAACGTTTAAGTTAATGTTTTATCGTCCTTCCCTTTCATTGTTTACCTGCAGAACGGACGTCATCCACACAAACTACTTCCGGGTGAAAAGTTCTGCTTCAGACGAAATATTCAAAAAAGAATTTAAACCTTCATTATCCGTTTGCTACATTTTTGATTTAATATGTAAATGGGAAATACGTGGATTATTATGGTACATTGTTGTTTGGACGATAAAATCCGGCATCGCTTCATTTAAAATACTTTTCAGTTCAAATGATTGACAAACATCATCATCCAATCAGCGTTGTCCCATAGTACCTGCCTCTTCCGGTTTGGAAATGTTTTTCATTTTTGAAGATTTCGTTTTGTTTTCTGGAAATTAATTTTGTGTTCTGAAATGTTTTTCATTTTTTAATATTTCATTTTTTTCTGAAATGTTTTCATTTTTTTGTATTTCATTTTGTTTTCTGGAAATAAATTTTGTTTTCTGAAATGTTTTCATTTTTTAATATTTCTTTTCTTTTCTGGAAATGAATTTTGTTTTCTGAAATGTTTTTTTCTTTTTTAAGTTTTGGTTCTTGAAATTATGTTTTGTTTTCTAAAATGTAATACTGCTTTTTAAATTGTTGCTGTGATCTTTAAAATGTTTTTGTATCGAGTGATTTGTTGAATGGTTTGCATTTCAGGGGCACAGTAACTTTGTGACCAAATGCCCTCTTACATTTGCACACCAAATGGAGACTGGATTTGATAGTGGTTAAAAATATACAATTTATTAAAAACTTGACACAAGTTCCATAAAAAAGGTTAAAATAAACTCAGACAGTTGGACCGCACTCTAACACTGCATGAGGGCGGCTGCCTCCAGGATCGCCTCAGCCCCACTGCATTGGTAAATTTGATCAATTCAAATTCAATTGCTAAATAATAATGTATGTACAAATAGAGCAGCTCTAAAAGTAAAGTCAATTGTGAACTACGCCATTACTTTTTTTAATTTTTTTTTTTTTTTATTGAGCAACAGGGGTACAGAACATGTACAAAAACAAGGTCACATGTCAGGCACTATACAAACAATGCTCTTTTTTTTTTTTTGTAAACAAGACAAACACATAGCTGAACCCCACTCCCA
>JAUDJI010000441.1:0-14114 GCA_037389245.1 Oryzias sinensis | reverse complement strand
ATATATATATATATATATATACATTTTGATTTGAGATAATCTAATGAGTCAATGAAAAGGGCATAAAATGATTTTATCATGTATTTTCTTTCATTTGAAAATGTTGTTTTAACTCTATTTGACTTGAACTGTTTTTTAAATTGTAAAGGGTTCAAAAAGCAAAACAGATTTTAAAACGTGCAGCCGTGTTGTTGGTGGAGACCCAAAACCATTTGGGTTTGGTGAAGTTTTGTAGATCTTCCATGTTTTTTTGTGTAAAATGATGCAGGTTTGTTTGCAGGTTTGTTTGCTTCTCATCTACAAACCTCTCAAACAAACCTGCATCATTTTGTGTAAAATGATGCAGGTTTGTTTGAGAGGTTTGTAGATGAGAAGCAGAAAAACAACACTTTGAATGCTAAAGAAAAGTCCAATACAAGTTCTGCCTATTTATCTGAGTTTTTCATGTCACAGGATGATGTTTTGGATATTTTTGGGATTGGTGGTCGTTTGTGTCTCAGGAAAGGTTCCACATGGGCCAAGCCAATCAAAGTCATTCGGGAGCCTCTGCGATAATACATCAAATAAAAGTAAGTATGATTTTGAATAATGTTTTTGTATATTATTTGTATTCATTTAACTTGATGTTGTTTTGTGTTTTATGCTCTTAACAGTATAATATTTTAACATAAATAAAAAATGTCAAATGCAGGTTTCTTTTTTTTCTAGCCCAAAACTGTGAAGAACTTAAAAAGAAGATCTCCAATGGAATTCATGGAAAATCACCAACAGTTATCGGGTAAATGTTAATGTAGATGTTCATTTTATGTCTGTAGCACATTTACATCAGTCCCAGAGAGATCACAAGGTTTTATTTTTTTATTTTAAAAGGGCAAAACTGTTTTTGCTCTAGCTTTTTCAAAAGCTATTTCAAAGATGTGATTTTTGATTGAAGTATTAAATTGAGAAAAACTGCAGCAGCTCTGATGCATGATGATGAAGAATCAGAAAAGTGCTCCCCCTGGTGGTTTGGTACCTGTGAGCTGAGGTTTTGTCTCTTCCAAAGATCAGATCCTCTTGCCTGCAGTTCACCGCTCCCCCCAGGGGTTAGGTCAAAATATGGAGAAGAATTTCCCCATTGTGGAACAAATAAAGTATCAATTATTTTTTTTAATATTTTCATTATTAAATAAGTGCTTTTAGTGTCAGTGGTAGAACAGAAATCTACCCATGTTTGCATTGTTTGTTTCTGTATTCTCAATCAAGTGTTAGGAAATAAACAGATGATTTTAATTAGGTCTAACTGTGTATTTCTGCTTTCTTCTCCTGACATGGTTTCAAGTATGATCCACTTCTGAATTCTAATGGATTCTGTTTATTTTATAGAGAGGAATGTAAGAAGATGTCCAAAAAGGAAAATGGTGAGCACTGAAGTAAAAATGATCTTGATAGTTATGAATGATAAACAGCATGTTGGTTAAGACTTTCACTCTTCTTTTATCAAACAAACATTTCATGAAAAAATCTTCAGGAAATTACTGAACTGGAATCAGAGCTAGAAACAAAACAAGACAAAACATGGAAAATTTCAGGCAGCTTTGACTGACTCCAGGTAAACCACAGTAAGAGGACGGGGTTTATCTAGGAGGGGTCACAGCCAACCTGCAAGGAAAAAAAAACAGAATTCAAAACAAAGAATCTAGACACTTGAAACACAAACCATGAAACCATCTAACCAAGGACAAAAATACAAATGGATATTAAAAAGAAAATAGCTAAACCTTTCATCTTTTAAAAAAAGGTATACATTGCATAACCTTTTAGATGCAATGTTTCTGGAAATGTGAGGTAACTCTTTCTGATTAAAATAATTGCTAGGAATAATCGTACTATATGTCATCAGTTTATGTATGTGAAACATGTGTTTGTGTGATACACTCAACACATGAACATGAACAAGTGTGATACACTTGTTCATGTTCTGCTTTTGTTCTAATAAATATAGATAAATATTTCAACAGGTCATCTCCAGTCACTGTGTGCTTTGGAAAGTTTCATCAACGTGTGTAAGCGTGGAATGTACCAAAACTTTTTACGGTAAATATTTTACACTTCATATGTAAAAGAAGTAATCAAATTGTTTTGGTTTCTAAATGTTGTGGGTGAGATTTGTAAATGGATAAATGTGAGCGGCTCATATATTAATTGTTGTTTCATATGAAAATACTTTCAATGTGACTGATGACTTTTGGACAAAAACGGTGAGTAAAACACTAGTATTACAAAAGTAAATGTAAAAACAAGTCTTTATTCAGTAGTTATGCAAAATATGGTCTAATAATACTGCAAAAATACTGCTGATGCACATTTTAAAAAATGATTTACTATCACTTTAAATAAAATGAAACAGTAAAAGCAAAAAATAACACACCAACCTTTGTTACAAATACAGACAGATGCATGAAAACTTTACCATAATGAATTTTCGTTCACTTAGCTAAAAAGTAGCACAATAAAACAAAAAGATTTAAAAAAAAAAAAAAAGAAACTCACCATTTCTTATGGAATAATGCAGGTTTTGCACATATGTTAAATCTGAAATCTTAAGACCAGGCGAGTGTTAAGGCAACCAAACCATCTCCATGCTCTAATACTGCCAGAGTAAAGAAAAACAGATACTATCTATTTATTTATTTTTGCACAGTTTTAGGTTTAAAATATCATCTTTGTACAATATAATGAAAAATAGAGTCTTGTATGGAATAAGAAAATTACTATCATAGGTTTCCACAAAAACCTTAGTTGACAGATGAAATACTGGAGCAAAATGTAAATTAGTAAAGAAAATGCTAAAAAAAAACAGACTGCTAAGGCTTAACTTTTTTTCTCCTTTCCTCCCAGGGACATTAATGAAGTTGAAGATGTTCTGGAACAAACCAACGTGTCAGATTCAACTCTATTGCTTGGCGACAGCTATTCAGCGCTGCTGTACAAGCCTGGTGAAACCCTCAATGAAACCCAGTTTCATTCTGACAAGAATATGGTAAAACTGTATCTGTCTGATGAAAAACTGCTTCCAAATGTGAATAAATTGCTGTGTTTGTGTTCGTGCAAGAGCAAAACCTAAGAAAAATAGTTTGCTAGGACGTGTTTTCAGGTGAAACTTGTTGCAGGAATTTGTCTGAACTTTAAAGTCTGCATGATTTTTGATCATGAAAAATAGTTTGTATTTTAGAATCCAGAAAATAATTAGTGGCCCAGTGCAGGTTCAGACATCAACCTCAGTGAAAACTGTGGTACGTCTCTGAGAAAGCTGTGCTTAACCATGGCTAAAAAATAAATACAAAGAAACGACTCCCTGTGTCATCGATCAATTAAAACTCCTATTATACTTACTATATCATAAATAAAAAACGTTTTTTGTAATTAGTCTAGAAGTGAAGATACAATTCAATTCAATTTGGTTAAACAAGGAAATATTTCAAAATTACAGCCTGAAGAGATAACTTAAAATTTGATTGGAACATTGATGTAAATGCACAGCAAAATCCTAAATAAAGAAGAAACAAACAATGTTTCAATTTTAAGCCACAGGATATGTAATTTTTCTGGATATTACACCTTTATTTGTAGATAATGTCATAAAATGCTTTCTATTTACCAGTAAAAAGTGTTCCAGCAGAAGTATGACCACTTAACTGGTTTTGTCTTTGCTTTATGAAATATTTTTAGCTTTTCTGTTGCTGTGATACAATAAAGCATTTTTGGATCCCATGAGAGTCCAAGTCCTCTAGAATTAGAATTAGTTCAGTGTTTGATGAATTTTGAGAAGCAAACAGCAGAAAAAATGCAGTATTGAAAATTTTAGAGGAGACTTGGTGTATATGTATGAAAGTCTTCCAATTATTTTGTTTTAAATTAAAATAAATTAAATCTGAATATCTTAAATAAATTTGAGACATTTGATGCCTTACTTCAAATGTTGTCAAATAAAGAATTGAACTTTGTTCATCTCACAGTAGAGAAATTCCCATGAAGACCAGAGTTGAACTATTATGTTACTGAATAATTGTACGTATAATATAACCAAAGGAACTGAACTTGAATGCATCAATCTTTGCTAATATGACTTGAGGATTTGACCTTACAGCCGCTTGCCTACATGGCAATGGCTCCTGCAGGGACAAATCACAACGAATGTACAGAAAAACTAAGGTCACAAGATTGAATGTTGGATGTTTTGCTACACAATAAATCTTTGACTTGCTGTTTTTTTTTTTCAACAGTCGGTTACATATCAACGGAAGTCCAACACCACAGTGAGCGTTTACCTCCCAGCAAGTTTGGATATCGGCAAAGAAGACAAAATCATCTTCAGCATTCTTCAGTTTCCAAATGGGGTCAGACAACACGGTTGAACATCAAACCTTAGTTCACGTAGATCAACACTGTGGAATTAGAAAATATCCCCAAACATTTTTTGACACTTTCTTTCAATATTAAATATTTATCCATTCATATAAGAAGAGACAGTTAACATCAATTATGAAACTGTGTTCCTTTTTTTCTGTTTACAGACTTTTCAGAACAGCACGTCTGAACTGTATGGACTGAGACTAGTTGGCCTGAGTGTGTCCAACAAAACCATTTCAGGACTTTCTGAACGTGTCAACCTGACCATGAGTTTTTCACTGGAACAAAATGTAACTGTCTTTGTTTTCTTATCAATTTTTAGTTTCTGTCTTTCATCTTATTAAAACTGCAGAACTGTCCAAAGGCTTTAATAAGTCATTAGTCTGGATTTTTAGATTTTGAAAGTTCTCCAGACATCTGAATTACAAAATGTAAAAACTGACCCAAGTCTGTCTAGAAAATAAGAAATGTGACAGAATAAATGTACTGATTAAGGTGAGAACCACCTCCATTTATAGCCTTTATTACCAACCAAAGTAAAGGATTTTCACCACCTATTTGTTTTATTGACAAGGTATTTGTGTACTTTTTGTTTTAATTTGATGGCTATTAGTTGCTATTTAAGATAATTAATAAGATAATTATGTAAGAACAAAATGTCTTAAAGAAATACATGTAGACAAACAACAGAATTCAAACTAGAATTTTTATGTAACGATCAGCCAATTCTGACACTAGAACAATAGTGTGCTTTGTATTCTCAGCTGTAATGTTACTAACATATGTATGAAAAATGTAAACCCATAAAATCAAATTAAAATTAAAAAAATAATTGTGGTAAAAATGAGATACTTAATGTTTTGATCGTGTTTTGTGACAGCAATCAGCAGAACCCCTCTGTGTGTTCCTAGATGATTCTGGAAGTGAGTAAAGATACTCTATTACTAACAAAACAAGTCAACGCTGGATAGTTTATGGTTTAGTTTATAAAAAACAGATAATTTATGGCTGTGATGTAATCACTGTTTTATCACCAGATTTTAGCAGTAATGGCTGCCTGACCCTGTGGGATAAAAATCAGAGTCAAGTCACCTGTTCCTGTAACCATCTCACATACTTTGGTGTACTCCTGGTAAGACTGGTCCTTCTTTTTATAATCAACAGTCTTATTCAGGCTAACGTTTTCTAAATGTTTTACAATTTAGTAACCTATTCTAAGCATCTACAGGTTATGTGAAAATAAATTTTGTTTGTTAAATCTCTACATTGGGCTGGCCACAATCAGAAACAGCAGACAACTGCTGGGCGGCAGTGCATGGTAACAAAAGGAGCTAAGCCTTTTCAAAGAGCCACGGTTGGAGTTTATTGGTTTTACACAGATGGTAAAAAAGTGGCCAACTGATCCTGTCAAACACTGTTCATGCAACAGACAAACACTATATTACCAAAAGCATTGCCTCAATTGCCTTGACCCACATGAACTAAAGGCCGTCCCATTCCTAACCCTTAGAGTTCAATGTGATGTCCATCTTCCTTTTGCAGCTATTACAGCTTCAACTCTTCTGGTAATGCTGTCCACAAGGTTGAGGAGTGTCTATAGACATTTTTGACCACTCTTCCAAAAGCAAATTGGTGACGTCACATACTGATGGGGTCCACTCCAAATGGTTCCCACAAGGTTGGGAGCATTGAATTGTCTAAAATGTTTTAGTATCCAAGCATTCAGAGTTCCTTTCTCTGGAACTAAGGGACCAAGTCCTGAAAAACAAGCCCTCACCATACTTACTCATCCACCAAATTTCACTCTCTGCACAATCCAGTTCCAAATTTAGTTCTCGTGGCAAACTTCAAATCCAGACTCATCCATCAGATTGCCAGATGGAAAACTGGGATTCATCACTCCAGAGAAGGCGTCTCCACTGCTCTAAACTCCAGTGGCAGTGTGCTTGGTGATGTGTGGCTTGGATGCAGCTGCTCTGCCATGGAAACCCATTCCACGAAGTTCTCTGCGTTCTGTACTTAGGCTAATCCGAAGGTCACATGAAAATTGGAGCTCTGTAGCAGTTGACTGTGCAAAAAGTCGGTGACCTCTTTGCACTATACGCTTCAGCATCATCTTACCCCTGTCCATCAGTTTACGTCAGGGGTCCCCAAATCCAGGGCTGATGTCCTGCTGGTTTTCCAGAAACCCTGCCTTATTTGCTGCTGATTAGCTAGTTCAGGTGTGTTTAGCCAATAAGGAACCTCAATGGCAGGTTGGTTGGAAATCATGTAGGACTCCGGCCTTCGAGGTCTGGATTTGGGGACCCCTGGTTTACGTGGGCTACCACTTCGTGGTTGAGTTGCTGTTGTTCCCAAAGTCTTCCATTTTGTTCTGATAGAGCTGACAGTTGACTGTGGAATATTTAGGAGCCAGGAAATTTCACCATTGGATTTGTTGCACATGTGACATCCTATGACAGTTTCATGCTGGAATTCACTCAGCTCCTGAGAGCGAACCATTATTTCACAAATGTTTGTAAAAACAGTCTGCATATCTGAGGGGTTGATTTTATTCACCTGTAGCCAGGCCAAGTGATGAGGACACCTGATTCTGTATTTGTATGTATGGTGCATCACTAAAAGAATTACGATGACAGCAGAGATTTCTGTGTAAGTCTTTCTTTAAGTCTGTGTAAAGCACACTGAACAGTCTCAATTAGAAACATATTTTTGCTCTATTAGGCCAAATGGTTGAGCAGTTGCTCTCATTTCAGAGTATGCATGAAGACATTCATCTAGGTTGATTCCATCACAGTAGTAGGTTTAGGGGCTGTCATCTGGAATAGTTTTTAAAGTTAAGTTTCACCTCTTATCCAAGAGGCTTTGTCAATTCTGATTTCAGAAATTTTTTTTCTTTTACAAAACCTCACATGTTCACTTCTATTACAAAAATATAGTTTATTTAATCTGCCCACACGTTCAAAAGAAACCATCAGTTATTTTCCTTTACATCTTTTATGACAAATATAAGTAAAGAAACTACCGTAATTCCCGGACTACAAGCCGCTACTTTTTTCCTGCGCTCACAGCCCTGCGGCTTTTTCAGTGACGCGGCTAATTTATGGATTTAATTGGTGGTCGCCAAGTACTTACTTTCGGACTCAGTGAATGGTTTGATTCTTTACCTAACACTAAGCAAAAGTCATTTGTTTTTCAACATCCTAAGAAGCCAAACAGCATGGATGTCACTTCAGGTCTTAGACACTTCAGTCATGGTTCAACAAAACGAAACACGCATGCCCGGCCGCATCCCAGAATCCTTTGGTGCCGTTAGACCCAACGTGCACGTGATCGCTGCTACAATAAGATGAAGCTTTTAAGTTAAAAGCAATCGTTAAAAGCAGCGTGAAAAAATCCACCATCACCAACGGGATTGGAAAAGCCGGTCATCTGCGTGAGGGAGAGAACAGCGCATGTGTGAATAACATCAGCCTTTATTTTGCCGGGACACGACTGGAAACACAAATCCACGTGATGTTTTAAGGGTTTCTGAGGACGGAATTTTGCATTGAAAAGCTCACAGCCTCCGTGTGAGCTGGAGACATGTTCTCCTGCTGCTAAATCACATTGAGCTGCGGGGCCAATGACAGTCTGAAGGCTCCCACACGTAACAACGCATCCGCCCCTCATCCACAAAACGTACAGTATAAGTCCGATTGCTCTGCACAGACACGATTTCCTCCTCCCTGTAGCCGCCCTGGCCAGAGGTGTCGGAGAAGATAGGAAGGCGAGCTCGCGGGGCGAGCGCGGAGCTCAGAGGCGTCCGCGGAACTTCTGACGCACGCGCCGCGCTGGTATCGCGCTGAGGCGCGCGCTTTTCAGTCGCCGCTGCTTTATTTTACTTTTTTTTTTTTTAACCAGCCCTGTTAGTACCATAATGCTGCCGCGACACAAGCGGAAGGAGAGCTGTTCCTTTTCACCCCTCCATGCACTGCTGCTACTTGCTCATTTTTAAACACGTACAACAGTGTGACGAGCCGGGTGTTGGCCCCGCCTTTAGCCCCTAAGACTCATGGGAAATGGGGGATCGTGGATGTAAATTTCCTCATCATAACTGAGGGATGTAATGTTGATTATGTGGTTACTGTTTGTAATTTTATGTGTGATACCTAGATTGTCAATAAGTAAAAAAACAAAAAAAAATCTAAATAAATAAATAAACCAAAACTGAGGAACTTGTGAACAGAATAGAGTGCCATGCTGTTTGTCAGATGTGGTCGCAATCGCCTGCATGAGCCTGAGGCAAAGCTTACTCCTCCCATGGTGTGGGATTGAACCTAACCTATGCTGGGAGTCAGGATGTGAGTAGTCTGGTACTTAATACATGCGGCTTTTATTACGACGCGGCTTATGTTTGTTTAAAAGTAGTCGAACAGGTGGAAATGGGCGAGTGCGGCTTGTAACAGGGTGCGCTTTGTAGTCCGGAATTTACGGTATGCTATGCCCGGAGGACGTTAGCTTGCTATTTCAGCATCCGGGCGGCTGGCTGGCCGACAGACAGAGAGCCACTGTAATATGAGGAAGCAGTCAGCTCGTGCCTTGTTAATAATATGATTTTTTTTTTATCAAGACTATATAAATAGATCCCATAGTTTGATTCATGATTTTTTTTTTCTCTGGAACTACTGTGGGTCACAGAGACACAGACGTAGCGGCGGAAAGTGGCTTTTGCGGCAGGAGGGAGTGCGTACTGGGAGAGACTTTGAATGAACCCAGACATGGAGATGTGATTACCGATTCTTTTGTAGAGCTTTTTCAAATAAATAAATCTGATCTCTAAACATCCTCCATGTATTCCATACACCATCATTAGATATACACAGACAGAAATATGAATGTATCTGCTGGAAATCCAAGTATTGCTCAGATCTGTGTTTATGAATGACTTATCACATGAACTATTGTTTCGTAGGAACTAAATAGTTTTTTTTTTACCCATGTCAGGTTATAATAATGAATTACTTTCAGTGTATGTAACCCAAAAGCAGCACTAGCAAACGTCTGTAAAGAAGGCAAAAGTATTTTACAGAAATCCGACACATAAAATAGCAAGATAAACAGCAAAATATGAGACTTGGCTGTACAGAAAGTGGGCTGTACAGTTAGAAATCCTGAAGGGAAGGCTGAGTTATTACTAACAGATTAGGTGAATAATGTCACAGTATAATGGACACTCTAACTTCTACTTGCTGGGGGTCTGACACGATGGCTGACCTTATTAGATTTGTAGCTCTGATGTCCAGTATTCGGATCAATATCAAAATGTATTTTTCCTGCAGGTATCCGCTTCGCTGTCCTGCACCGACCAGCAGATAATGTCATACATTACTGAGATCGGCTGCGGTATTTCTCTTTTTTTTCTAGTGGTCACAGTTATTGTCTTCTTCTCAAACAGGTACTTAAGTCTTTTCTATTAGACATCCTACATCCAACATCCAACATCTTACATCTACATCTTACTACCCATATATGGTATTTAATAACTACTGGTTATCACATCTTCTCTACAGGAAATTCAAAGTTGATGATACTAAAAAGATCCACATCAGCCTGGCGATCGCCTTGATCCTCCTCAACCTACATTTCCTTCCCAGTGAGATGGCTGCAGCGTCTTCCTCCCCAGGCCTTTGTCTTTACATGGCTCTTGCTCTCCACTACTCTCTGTTGGCTACCTTCTGTTGGATGGGCTTGGAGGGGTTCCACCTCTACCTTCTCATCATCAAAGTCTTCAACATCTACATCAATAGATACATGTTGAAAATCAGTGTGGTGGGATGGGGTGAGTGCTGTTAGTTGAATGGAGACACGTTTAATGGTGTACATTGAAAAACCAGTTGTTGGCGCTGCAGAGAGGCGGCTGCCTGTTGCAGCGGCTCCGGTTTGTTAGGACTTTGTTAGGACGTTTCGTGTCTTTTTGTCTTTAGTATTTATGTTTAGTCTTGTTCTTTTTTGTCTTTTGTCATCTTGTCTTACATGCTTCAGACATCACCATAGTCAACAGCATGGATTTTACTCGCTCCAAACTTCTGTGGCTACTTTTTTTGCTACTCTTGTTACTCCTCGTAACTGAGTGTAACCAGCACTGCGGCAAGTCTTTTGTTTACACCCACGATCAGCTGTTTGCTCTGAGCAGGCCCTTTCTGCCTCTGGGCTTTAGAAACGACATCCCAGGAGAAATTTTGAAAAGACAGGGGGATGCCGGGGTGGAGCCCGGGTCAAGGCAAAGAAGTGGAAACATAAGCCCGCTGTTCCAGCGATCATTACGGGGAATGTACGCTCTTTGGCTAACAAGACGGATGAGCTGGCAGCAACGATCAACACGCAGAGGGAATACCGGGAGAGCAGTTTATTGTGTTTCACTGAGACGTGGCTCCATCCACATCTCTCGGACCACAGTGTCGCTTTACCTGGCTTTGTGACTGTGCGAGCGGACAGAGACGCCGCTGCATCGGGTAAGAAGAAAGGAGGGGGAATAATACTCTACGTGAATGAGCGATGATGCAATCCAACACACGTTTGTGTCAAGGAGCGACTCTGCAGCCAGAACGTCGAACTACTGGCGGTCGGATTGCGGCCTTACTATTTGCCCCTGGAGTTTACATCCGCCATCGTGGTTACTGTTTACATTCCACCATCAGCTGATGCTGACGCTGCGACTGACGTCATCAGCAACACCATCTCCCGGCTACAGGAACAACAACCAAACGCATTTATAGTTATCACGGGGGACTTTAATCATGTTAACTTGGACGGGACTCTTACTGAATTTACGCAGTATGTTGACTGCCCCACCCGTGACAACAAAACCCTAGATCTGCTGTATGCTAATGCCCTGGGAGCATACAGCACTTCAGCCCTCCCCCCCTTTGGGAGGTCTGACCATAATCTTGTACTGCTTTCTCCTAAGTACATTCCTTTGGTCAGGAGAATGCCCCTGTCCAAAAAGAGGGTGAAGAAGTGGACTCCAGAGGCTGAGGAGACCCTGCAGGACTGCTTCGAGTGCACAGACTGGGATGCTCTCTGTCTGCCCCACGGTGAGGACATCAACAGCACGACTGACTGTATCACAGAATACATTAAATTCTGTGAGAACACCATCATGCCCACGAGGACGGTCTGCTGTTACCACAACAACAAACCGTGGATTACAAGTGACCTGAAGGCCCTATTGAATGAGAAGAAGAGGGCCTTCAGGTCGGGTGACAAGGAATGGC
The DNA here is from genome assembly GCA_037389245.1 of Oryzias sinensis. Classification (NCBI taxonomy): domain Eukaryota; kingdom Metazoa; phylum Chordata; class Actinopteri; order Beloniformes; family Adrianichthyidae; genus Oryzias; species Oryzias sinensis. The sequence continues at coordinate 2,466 of JAUDJI010000441.1, read as the reverse complement.
TGAAAAGAGTGCAGCACCAGCTGAGAGACAAGTTGAGGGAATGTAAGAATACCTACAAGGGAAAGCTGGAGGCAAAACTCCAGCAAAACAACATGAGAGAGGTGTGGTCTGGGATGAAAAGGATTACTGGATGCGGGGGGAGAAGCAGATTATGTGAGGGCGACAGAGAAAGAGCTAACGACCTGAACATCTTTTTCAATAGATTTAGCTCTCCTACTGCACAGGTCCACCCCCCCCCCCCCCCTCCGGCATCCTCACAACCACCCATCCCTCATTATGCAACCCCCCTTCAACCCTCCTCTCCCTCATCTTCCTTTTGCCTACCTGACCAGACTGAAACCACCCCCGACCTTGCACCAACCCAGCCTCCCCAAATGACAGTGACGACCGACCAGGTGAGGAGACAGCTGGAAAAAATTAACCAACGGAAGGCTCCTGGCCCAGACGGCATCAGCCCCAGGATCCTGAAGTCCTGTGCCGCCCAGCTATCCACTGTTTTCCAGCGCCTCTTTAACCTGAGCCTCAGTCTGATGAAGGTGCCGGACACCTGGAAAACCGCATGTCTGGTTCCTGTTCCCAAGAAGACTGCACCCTCTGGACCCAGTGATTACCGCCCTGTTGCCCTCACGTCCCATGCAGCTAAAGTGCTGGAAAGGATTTTGTTGTCCCACCTGAGACCTCTGGTGAAACCATCTCTGGACCCACATCAGTTTGCCTACCAGCCACGCATGGGGGTGGAGGATATGTTATCTATCTGCTGCAACGTGCTCACTCTCACCTGGATGGAGGGGGGGGGGACACTGTGAGGGTCACATTCTTTGATTTCCCCAGTGCGTTCAACACCATCCAGCCCTGGTTACTGGGTGAGAAGCTGCAGCGGATGGGTGTGGACGGCGCCTTGGTCTCCTGGATCATTGATTACTTGTCGGACAGGCCGCAGTTTGTCCGGCTGGGCAGTGTCCTGTCTGACGTGGTGACAAGCAGTGTGGGGGTCCCACAGGGAACTGTGCTCTCTCCCTTCTTGTTCACTTTATACACCATCTTTCCGATTGATTGTTCTGGTTCTCTGTTGTCATCTATTGTGTGTATGTTTGTATCTTGAGCATAATGCCGATGCTGCAACAACTGAATTTCCCAAGCTGGGATCAATAAAGTATCTTTATCTTTATCTTATCTATCTTATCTTGTTTTTTTGTGTTTCAGGTGTTCCAGCGGTCATTGTGTTGATTTTGCTGCCAATAAACACAAGATTTTATGGCAAATTTACAGTTGTGGACTCATCCAACTGCCCTAGTGCAATGTAAGAAAAACTAAAGAACGAAATTGAACATTGAAATTGAACAACTGACTTTAAGTTTATAGTAAGCCTGTCAGAAGTCTGAGCTGTCTCCCCCTCTGGTCACCATCAGGAACTATCTCCAGAGTTCTAACCACACTTTCTGGATGCTCCACACTTGACTCTCATTTCACTCAATCAACCGCTGCATGCTTAAGTTCTGCACTGAGCTCAGCTCACGGCAAAGTATTGTTTGTGCTACTCTGCCTACCTTACTGAGCATGTATTTTGACCATCCTGTCTCTCCTCGGATGAACTTATTGACTGCTGCCTGCCTGGCCCTGATTTAGCTTTGTGGAGTTTAACTGAGCTAATAACCTGCACTTGCATCCAGCTGTCTGCCTGTTTTGTGACAAGTTTTATTTATTTTTTTCATCATTCATCAGAATTATTGGGGTCTAATGGTATTAACAGTTTTTTTGCAAATACACTTAACTTTAAAAAAAAATACTTGCTACCTATAACTCCAATGACAAACATGTTTTTCTGGATAAAATAATTTTATAATGTAATAACTTATTAAGTTATAATAGTTTTCTTTCCTTTCTTTTTTGTAGATGCTACATAACCGACAAGAACGTAAAGTGGGTGACCACAGTGGGAGTGTTTGGTCTGATGTTCCTCTTTGTCATGGTCGTGTTTTTGCTAACAGTCAGAAATCTGATGCCAAACTGCTGTCAGAAAGAGGTAAGAGCCACAAATTAGGGTACTATTTTGTATTTATTTTTAGAACAATAGCTTACTGAATGATGTTGAAGTTATTTGGCGGCCGTGGTGGGGTGGTCGAACTCTGATTAGAAAACTGCAGGTTCAATTCACGCCTTGGCTGCCCATGTGTTGAAATGTTGGGCAGGACGCTGACCCCACCTTGCTTTTGGAAAGTTGGCACCAGTGTGTGTGTGAAATGGGAATAGAGAGTGACTGTGTAGATGGGACTGTGACAATAATGCGCTTTGGGCCTTCAAGGAAGGTAGAAAAGCGCTACACAAGTATACAGCATTTTCTATTTTATTATTTTGTGTTCTTTTCATGTCCCTCAGTTCAAGCAGAAGAACAGGAAAGGACTGAAGCAGAACGTGTGCTCTGTGCTGGTCCTCATCACTCTGCTTGGGATTACCTGGGGAATCATC
>JAUDJI010000440.1:0-14116 GCA_037389245.1 Oryzias sinensis | reverse complement strand
GCCTTGGATTCAGGGACTTGCGTCGGCCGCACTGGTGAGTGTGTCAGTCTCGTCGCGGCCTTGTTTTCTCGGCTGGACAGTTAATTTGTTATTCTCTCTCTGGTTTGGTTTGGAGGTTTGTGGGGGCTATGTGATGGATTCTTCCGGGGCATCGTTTTCAAAGCCGCCACTGAGGGTGGCCCCTAGGAAGTGTTCAGGTTGACGTTCTTGATCTGGACCATGTTAACGCCTCGCAGTTCATTTTTGGTCATCAGTGGCCTGGTTTCCCATGCGCCTTCAGGATTAGTATAAAAATTTCTTCGTCTGCCTATGGTGTCTCCACGATTTTCCTCCGAACGGGATATAAGGCTGAGGATGACTGTTATCGCCAATGTTATCACTGTTCTGCCTCTATGCCTCTCAGTGGTGTCCCTTGGCATTCAGTTGGCGCTCGACGTGTTTGTCGGTTTAACTTTCAGCTGTCGTGGCAGTCTTGATAATATCAACTTTATTATCAGAAGCCCTGCAATGGATATTTATAGGCGACGGGTCCCCTTCATTTTGCGAGTTATTGATGATTTCTGGGTGGCCAAATTTCCTCTGTATCCCTGATCTTTTGAATCTCAGTGGAAAAAATGTATTTCCACGTTGTCTATACTGTATGGTCCTCCACCCATCCGGTTTTATTTTTCTTCTATGGTTCTGGATGGTTTATTGATGCTTGCCGCTCCCCATTATGTCATCTCTAGCTTTGTGCAGTGTATTGTTTATTCATTCTTGGTTGAATATGATTTGTCAATGATTGGGCCACCTGAAATTTGCTGTGGCTTTGTTCCCACGCTAATCTGTTCATCTTGTGTTCTTGTTCTGGGTAGCTCGATCATGGGCTACATGTTCCAGTTCTGGATTTTGTGTTTTGCGTTCGATCTTTCCCTCTCTATGCTTGGAGTGGTTTTGTTATGGTAATGACTGGTCGTGTCTCCAGGCCCCCCCACTTGATCTTCTGAGGCTGCACCTTCTGGTTTTGGGGGGAAAGATTTATGAAGAGTGGTTTGTGTTTGTCCGGCTGCCTGAATTCACAGCTCTAATGGTGTGTAAGGGATCGTGTAGTTAGATGAGATTTTATTTATTATATTTTGCATAGTACAATTTATGAGAGAATTCAGCCATGGAGATTATATTGAGGCTGTTTCTATGTGAAATGATAATCTTATGTGTCATCGGTTGACTGGGTAGTGTTTAATAACACCATGAGCAATTTTAACCCTGACCGGAGAAATTATCACTTACACTCTCTCAAGCTTAGTTCAAGAGTTAAATCTTGTGTCCATTAGTCTTCTCTCTGCCCTGTTTTAGCAGATGGCACTCGGCTAGAGGCATCTCCTTTAGAGGCTCGTTATTCTCTGCCTCTAAATGTTAATGTTCAGTCTAGCTAAAATACTTAAACCTACGATCCCTCGTGGATCGGAAGTTCTTCTTTTCTGTTTTTTTTGCAGTATCCAGATGCCCTTGGCTAATTAAAACTTCAATAGTCTGTGCTTCGTTGTCCACCTATTTGAGGACCACTGATGTCATAACCGGCCGAGCTGCGATCCATTGCTACTTGGGATGATGATCTTCCTCATCTACAAATATTTTTTGGTCTTTGGTTACCCTTCCATCACCTGCTCCTCGATGACCTTCTGAAGGTGCGTCCCTCTGGAATTGTTAAAGGTTACATCTCTTACATTAGTGTACATTAAATTGGTGTTGAGATTTCTTGCAGGTTCTATATTTCTCTATCAATTCTTTACTGGAATTTGTGATTCTGGCGGTTTTATGATGCAATGAATCCATAAAGGGACTTTTACTTAATAACTAACTAAATTTCACTTCTCAGGACTGTTCTTTAAAAGCACTGTTATTCCATTTTATATCAAGAATTTAAAAAACTAAGCGGTTTCTGGGTTATTTCTATATTCTTTTGCCCAGACTAATTATGCTTTGTCTTTATCTATGCATCGCATCCTGAGCCTACGAACCCCTACTTCCCTGTCTGCTCTTCGTTTCCGGCGAACGATGTCACCCCGCAGTCCTTGATCTGGTGCTGCAAAGACGTCTGCTTGTTCTGCGGTCTTCCGTCAGACCTTTACACCCTGCACTCCCTGAGAATAGGCGCTGCTACAGCTGCTGCTCTTCATGTGCCATCATTTCCGCTGAAAGCAATGGGAAGGTGGTCCTCGTCCGCCTTTCAGAGATATGTTAGGTTAAATTCTGATGAAATATTAGCGGTTTAAAGAAAAAATTAGGTCTGGTTAGAATGATGAATATGTTAAGTCAGGTGGAAGCCGCGAATGAGAAGGATTAACTGCATTGGTGTTAAAAAATTGAATCAGGTTGTGTAATCTTGTTGGCTCCCCTTCATTCTTCCCCTTCCTTCAGGTAGTATGTTCCCCTGGTGAAGGGGAGCGGCCCAACGGTCAATGGTGCCGGGTAAACACATAGCAGATTCACTAGATAGAATGTTCCCTTCGTAGAGTGGTTCTCGAAGGGAGCGGCCAAACGGTCAATGGTGCCGGGTAAACACATAGCAGATACACTAGATAGCATGTTCCCTTCGTAGAGTGGTTCTCGAAGGGAGCGGCCAAACGGTCAATGGTGCCGGGTAAACACATAGCAGACACACTAGATAGAATGTTCCCTTCGTAGAGTGGTTCTCGAAGGGAGCGGCCAAACGGTCAATGGTGCCGGGTAAACACATAGCAGATACACTAGATAGAATGTTCCCTCCGTAGAGTGTTCTCGAAGGGAGCGGCCCAACGGTCAATGGTACCGGGTAAACACATAGCAGTCATACTGGAAAATGAAATGAAATGAAATGAAATGAAATGAAGTGAAAATGGAATGCCGCCGAAAACACACCTCATCTTATTTACCCACTGATTATACATTCACATTCACATTTTCTTCTTCTGGATCATCTTGGTGTTGGGGGTTGTTACCCAAAAGTGTATGGAAAAAATAAGTGTGTCAAGGANTCAGCCTAAAGATGTTGTGAATAAATATTCTTCTGCAAGAGTTGTCTGACTGAAATACAAAACGCTCACAAAAACACGTTTTGTCATTTGTGGTTTAAAACAAGTGTGATCCATTGTCACATTGTAAGTTTGAAAGTCCAAAAAGACAGAAACATACTTTGTTTCAACACTTTTGGCACTTTAGACTCACAAAATGATTTTTAAATATAAAACGCTCCCAACGGCACGTTTTGTCATTTCTAATTCATATAAAGTATTATTCTTTTACACAGTGTATGTTTTATAGTAAAAAAAAAAATTATTGCACACTTTTGACTTACAAAATGATTTTTAAGCACAGAGCGCTCTCAAAAGCATGTTTTGTAATTTGTGATTTAAAACAAGTGTTATTCATTGGCACATTGTAAGTTTAAGCCTTTGGTGATGTTCACAAATCAAAGTTTTCTTCATCACAACTTTTTTTCCTTTTAATAATTAAAGAATTAGAATCTTATTTACATACTATTTCTAATAGTTTAAACAAAAAGGCCATATATATTTATGAAAACTGTCTGTCTCTTAATATTTTCAATGCATAGCATCTGTAATCTTTTTGTAATACATGTACCATCCCCTGACATTGTTATTGTTATGACTATTGTTCCTGTCATACACATTTGTTCTATTTGTGTTGATTAATAAAGGTAAAAAAAAAAAAAACTAAAATGCTAATGGTAACTCGCTAGCATAGCGATTAACATCATCCACTCTCTCAGAACACACTAACTAAAATGCTACTGCTATTTATGCAAGCTATGCTAATATTGCAAAAAGTGCTATTATTGCGATGAACATCATCCACTCACTCAGAAAACATTAACTAAAATTCTAATGCCATTTATACTAGCTATGCTAATATGGCTAAAAGTGCTAGCATTGTGATTAGCATCATCCACTCTCTCACAACACATAAACTAAAATGCTATTGCCATTTATGCTAGCTATGCTAATATTGCTAAAAGTGCTAGCATTGCGATAAACATCATCCACTCTCTCAGAACACATTACTTAAAATTCTAATGTTATTGATTCTAGCTATGCTAATGTGGCGAATGTTAGCATTGTGATTTTATTGTTTGTAATTCAAAACAAGTGTTATCCATGGTCACATTGTAAGTTTGATAGTCCAAAAATCAGAAACATGCCTTTTTTTAATACTTTTGGCCCTTTTGATTCACAAAATGATTTTAAATACAAAATACTCCCAAAGGCATGTTTTGTCATTTGTGATTCATAAAAAGTGTTATTCGTTGAAACAGTGTATTTTATTATTCATAATCATGTTTTTTTTACCACTTTTGACTCACAAAATTATTTTTAAGGACAAAACGATTCCAAAAGCGCGTTTTGTCATTTGTTATTCAAAACAAGTGTTATCCATAATCACTTTGTAAGTTTGAAAGTCCAAACAGTCAGAAACATACTTTTTTTTTAAATACTTTTGGCACTTTTACTCACAAAATGATTTTTAAATACAAAACGCTCCCAAAGGCACGTTTTGTCATTTCTAATTCAAATAAAGTGTTATTCGTTGACAAAGTGTATGTTTATTAGTCATAAACATGCTTTTTTCACACTGTTGACTCACAAAATGATTTTTAAGCACAAAGCGCTCTCAAAAGCACGTTTTTTCATTTGTGGTTTAAAACAAGTGTCATTCATGGTCACATTGTAAGTTTGAAAGTCCAAACAGTCAGAAACATGCTTTTTTTTTACACTTTTGACTCACAAAATGATTTTTAAATACAAAATGCTCCCAAAGGCACGTTTTGTCATTTTTAATTCAAATAAAGTGTTATTTGTTGACAAAGTGTATGCTTTTTTCACACTTTTGACTCATAAAATGATTTTTAGCACAAAGCGCTCTCAAAAGCACGTTTTGTCATTTGTGGTTTAAAACAAGTATCATCCATGGTCACATTGTAAGTTTGAAAGTGCAAACAGTCAGAAACATACTTTTTTGGACACTTTTGGCACTTTTGACTCACGAAATGATTTTTAAATACAAAATGCTCCCAAAGGCACGTTTTGTCATTTCTAATTCAAATAAAGTGTTATTCGTTGACAAAGTGTATGTCATAAACATGTTTTTTTCACACCTTTGACTCACAAAATGATTTTTAAGCACAAAGCTCTCTCAACAGCACGTTTTGTCATTTTTGATTTAAAACAAGTATTATTCATTGTCACAATGTAAGTTGAACACTAATAGAAATCCAGCAATAATGCATTTTGCACAGTTTTGTTACAAATAGATTTTTAAGCACAATACGATCCCAATTGCGCGTTTTTTCATTTGTAAGTCAAAATAAGTGTTATCCATGGTCACATTGTAAGTTTGAAAGTGCAAAAAGTCAGAAACATACTTTGTTTCAACACTTTTGGCACTTTTGACTCACAAAATGATTTTTAAATACAAAACGCTCCTAAAGGCACGTTTTCTCATTTCTAATTCAAATAAAGTGTTATTCGTTTACACAGTGTATGTTTAATACTCAAAAAAATTTTTTTCACACTTTTAACTTACAAAATGATTTTTAAGCACAAAGTGCTCACAAAAGCACTTTTTGTCGTTTGATGTTTAATGCTAAGAGAAAGTCATCCACTCACTCAGAACACATTGACTAAAATTCAAATGCCATTTATACCAGCTATGCTAATATGGCTACAAGTGCTAGCATTGCGATAAACATCATCCACTCTCTCACAACACATTAACTTAAATGCTATTGCTGATTATGCTAGCTATGCTAATATGGCTAAAAGTGCTAGAATTGCGATAAACATCATCCACTCTCTCAGAACATATTAACTAAAATTCTAATGGTATTTATACTTGCTATGCTAATGTGGCAAAGTGCTAGCATTGCGATTAGCATCATCCCCTCTTATGATCAACTTTCTCAGAAAAAAACATTGCTGCAAATGCATATTATGCTAAATGTGGTTGCTATGCTAGTCTGGCTAAAAGTGCTAGCTTAGCGTTAAACATCATCCACTCTTTTAGAACACATTAACTAAAATGCTAATGGTAACTATGCTAGCTATTGTAATATGGCTAAAAGTGCTAGCATTGCGATAAACATAATCCACTCACTCAGAACACATTAACTAAAATTCTAATGCCATTTATACTAGCTATGCTAATATGGCTAAAAGTGCTAGCATTGCGATAAACATCATCCACTCTCTCACAACACATTAACTAAAATGCTATTGCTATTTATGCTAGCTATGCTAATATTGCTAAAAGAACTAGCATTGCGAGAAACATCATCCACTCTCTCAGAACACATTAACTAAAATTCTAATGCTATTTATACTTGCTATGCTAATGTGGCAAAGTGCTAGCATTGTGATTTTATCGTTTGTAATTCAATACAAGTGTTATCCATGGTCACATTTTAAGTTTGATAGTCCAAAAAGTCAGAGACATACCTTTTTTAACACTTTTGGCACTTTAGACTCACAAAATGATTTTAAATACAAAACACTCCCAAAGGCACGTTTTGTCATTTGTAATTCATAAAAAGTGTTATTCGTTGAAACAGTGTATTTTATTATTCATAAACACTTTTTTTTTACCACTTTTTACTCACAAAATATTTTTTAAGCACAACACGATCCCGAAAGCGCGTTTTGTCATTTGTGGTTTAAAACAAGTGTCATTCATGGTCACATTGTGAGTTTGAAAGTGCAAACAGTCAGAAACATACTTTGTTTCAACACTTTTGGCACTTTTGACTCACAAAATGATTTTTAAGCACAAAGCTCTCTCAACAGCATGTTTTGTCATTTGTGTTTTAAGACAAGTATTATTCATTGTCACAATGTAAGTTGAACACTGTTAGAAATCCAGCAAAAAATGCATTTTGAATAGTTTTGTCACAAATAGATTTTTAAGGACAATGCGATCCCAAAAGCGCATTTTGTCATTTGTTAGTCAAAACAAGTGTTATCCATGGTCACATTGTATGTTCGAAAGTCCAAAAAAGTCAGAAACATACTTTTTTTTAATACTTTTGGCACTATTGATTCACAAAATGATTTATAAAATACAAAACGCTCCCAAGGGCATGTTTTGTCATTTGTAATTCAAAAAAGTGTTATCCGTTGAAACAGTGTATGTTTAATAGTCATAAACATGCTTTTTTCACACTTTTGACTCACAAAATGATTTTTAAGCACAAAGCGCTCTCAAAAGCACGTTTTGTCATTTGTGGTTTAAAAAAAGTGTCATCCATAGTCACATTCTATGTTTGAAAGTCCAAACAGTCAGAAACATACTTTTTTTTTTAACACTTTTGGCACTTTTGATTCACAAAATGATTTTTAAATACAAAATGCTCCCAAAGGCACGTTTTGTCATTTCTAATTCAAATAAAGCGTTATTCGTTGACAAAGTGTATGTTTAATAGTCATAAACATGCTTTTCTCACACTTTTGACTCACAAAATGATTTTGAAGCACAAAGCGCTCGCAAAAGAATGTTTTGTCATTTGTGGTTAAAAACAAGTGTCATCCATGGTCACATTGTAAGTCACAATGTAAGTTGAACACTGTTAGAAATCAAGCAAAAATGCATTTTGAACAGTTTTGTCACAAATAGATTTTTAAATACAAAACACTCCCAAAGGCACGTTTTGTCATTTGTAATTCAAAAAAAGTGTTGACACAGTGTATGTTTATAGTCATAAACATGCTTTCTTCACACTTTTGACTCACAAAATGATTTTTAAGCACAATACGATCCCAAAGGCACGTTTTGTCATTTGTAATTCAAGTAAGGTGTTATTCGTTGACACAGTGTATGTTTAATAGTCATAAACATGCTTTTTTCACACTTTCGACTGACAAAATTTTTTTTTACCTCTCAAAAGCACGTTTTGTCATTTGTGATTTAAAACAATTGTTATTCATTGGCTCATTGTAAGATTAAGACTTTGGTGAGAGTTATATGTCATAAGTTGATAAATCAAACAACACTATTTGATTTTTTTCACACTTTCGGCACTTTTGAGTGACAAAATGATTTTTAAGCACAAAACGCTCCCGATGCACGTTTTGCCATTTATAATTCAAAACAAGTGTTAGTCAATGTCAACTTGTAAGTTTGAAGGTCAAAACTGTTAAAAATCCACCAAAAATGTATTTTTGACACTTTTGTCACAAAAGAATTTTAAAACACAATATGCTCCCAAAAGCACGTTTTGTCATTTGTAATTCAAAACAAGTGTTATCCATGGTCACATTGTAAGTTTAAAACTCCAAACTGTCAGACATACTTCTGGCACTTTTGACTCACAAATTGACTTTTTAAATACAAAACGCTCCCAATAGCACGTTTTGTCATTTGTATTTCAAAACAGTGTTTTCTCGTTGACACATTGTAAGTTTAAAAGTCTAAACACTCAGAATCATGCTTTTTTCACACTTCGGCACTTTTGACTCACAAAATGATTTTTGAGCCCAAAATGCTCTCAAAAGAACGTTTTGTCATCTGCAGTTCAAAACAAGAAGTGTTCATTGTCATTGCCACTAAAAAAGTTTGCATAGGGATCAGCATCATCAACTCTCAGAAAAACAAACTGCACAAAATGCTAATTGGATGCTGGGTGGCTCGGTTGGTAAGGTGAGCGGCTACCACGTAGGAATCCAGGGTTCGATTCCCGGAGGGTAATAAACAATGGTACTGAGTCAATTACCATATTAATTGAGCAATGAACATCACCCAGTGAGGGTCCCTAGGCAAGGCCCTTAGCGCTACTGCCTCCCGAGCGCAGTTAGGCTGCAGCTCACCGCTCCCCCAGGGGATGGGTCAAATGCGGAGAAGAATTTCCCCATTGTGGGATCAATAAAGTACCTATTATTATTATTAATTATGCTAACCATGCTAGCTCTGCTAATGTGGCGAAAAGTGAAGGCATAACGATCAAGCTCAACTCTTTAAGAAAAACACATTACCTAAAATGCTAATTATGCTAGCTTTGCTAATGTGGCTAAAAGTGCTAGCATAGTGATTAACATCATCCACTTTCTCATAAAACATTAACTATAATGCTAATAATGCTAGCTATGTTAATGTGGCGAAAAGTTAGCATTATGATTAGCATCAACTCTCTCAGATAAAAACATTGCTCAAAATGCTAATCATGCTAACTATGCCAGCTATACTAATGTGGCTAAAAGTGCTGGCATTTCGATCAGCATCAACAACTCTCTCAGAAAAACACATTGTTCCAAATGCTAATTGTGCTAACTATGCTAGCTATGCTAATCTGGCTAAAATGTTAACATTGTGATCAGCATCCAAAACTCTCAGAAAACATTAACTAACATGCTAATGCTAACTATGCTAGTTATGCTAATTTAGCTAAAAGTGCTAGCTTAGCGTTCAGCATCATCAACTGACTTAGAAAAACACTTTGGTGAGGGTTATATGTCATAATATGATAAAAAAAACACTTTTTTAAACAGTCATAAACATGTTTTTTCCCCCCCTTTTTTGGCACTTTTGACTCACAAAAATATTTTTAACCACAAACGCTCTCAAAAGCATGTCTTGTCATTTGTAGTTAAAAACAAGTGTTGTTTTTGACACATTGTAAGTTTAAAAGTCGCATGGATTTGTGTTTCCAGTTGTGTCCTGACAAAATAAAGGCTGATGTTATTCCTACACATTTACGTGCAGCCAAGATGCAGATTGCAGCGTTTCTCGCAAGGTCCTGGATTTTATTTTGTGTCCATCAAGGCTAATGATGTTAGCCCGTGTTAGCCTGTCCTACACCTTCTTCCAGCTCCGTTCTTCCACAAAAAAGCACTGACCATGCGGATTAAATCTAACGATGAGCGAACAGGTGCTTCATAATATTCATAACATTAATAAAAGCACGTTTGGAAGATTGTCTCGTATTACGGAGCTGCTGCACATGCTGTCTGTGGCAGCGGTTTGTTTACAACGGGACCTATTTCCTCATCCGGGAGTTTTTACACTACTGCGCATGCCCAAATTATTCATTCCAACCGAAAATGTGAGCCATGGGAACGTTTGTTCTAATCGGAAAAAGGTTTTCTGTGCCCATGTGCACGGGTGAATTTTAACCCAACCATTGATCCGATCAAGATTTTCTGCCCATGTAACCGCGGCTATAGTAATTTTAAAAGTCCAAACAGTTTTTTCTCATTTTTAATGCAAAACAAATAGAAATCCAGCAAAAATGCATTTTTGACACATTTGATTGTTAAAATTATTTTTAAACACAAAACGCTCTTAAAAGCACGTTTTGTCATTTGTAGTTCAAAACAATTGTTATTCATTGCCACCTTGCAAGTTTGAACGTCAAAACAGAAATCCACCAAAAATGCATTTTTGACACTTTTGAGTGACAAAATGATTTTTAAACACAAAATGTTCTCAATAGCACATTTTGTCATCGGTAGTTCAACACAAATGTAATTCATTTTCACAGTGTAAGTTTAAAGGTCCAAACAGTCAGAAACATGCTTTTTTTAACACTTTTGGCACTTTTGACTCACAAAATGATTTTTAAATACAAAACGCTACCAAAAGCATGTTTTGTCATTTGTAATTCAAAATAAGTGCTATTCGTTGACACAGTGTATGTTTAATAGTCAGAAACGTGCTTTTTTCACACTTTTGGCACTTTTGAGTGACAAATTGATTTTTAAGCACAAAACGCTCCCAATGCACGTTTTGTCATTTGTAATTTAAAACAAGTATTATTCAATGTCACCTTGCAAGTTTGAAAGTCAAAACAGTTAGAAATCCAGCAGTGACACTTTTGTCACTAAAAAAGTTTGCATAGCGATCAGCATCAACAAAAACAAACTGCACAAAATGCTAATTATACTACCCATGCTAGCTATGCTAATTTGGCGAAAAGTGATAGCATAGCGATCAACATCAACTCTTTAAGAAAAACACATTACCTAAAATGCTAATTATGCTAAATATGCTAGCTCTGCTAATATGACTAATAGTGCTAGCATAGCGATCAACATCAACTCTCATTAAAACACATTGCTCAAAATGTTAATCATGCTAACCATGCTAGTTATACTCGTCTTCTTCTTTATCTTTCGGCTTTCCCCATCAGGGGTCGCCACAGCGAACGAGTTGCATGGTAAACTTTGCAATGTTTTGCGCCGTATGCCCGTTTTGACCCTCTCAAAGCAACCGGTCTTTGGACCGGCACAGAAGTAGAGAAGGGACCAGGAAGCAGCCCGGAATCGAACCCTGACGGAGACTGAGACTGACACAAAAACCCACCAAATTCTCATCACTCATAGCGAAACAAAAATCTGCAACATTTTCCTAGGATTTGACACCGATGTTCTGCTGTGAACCGACTGGGATTTGTCACATAGTGGCTCCGCCCCCACCTCCCTGCACTCACCAATAATTCTCATTTGTTCTGGTGACGTCATGATTTTACTGTGGACCAATCAGAGGAGGATTCTTGTGAATTCTTGCTTCCAAGCTCAGAGGTAACTCCATGAATGGACACTGGTGCAACGTGTTCCTCTATAAACTGCCAGTTACCTCCATTTGCTCTGACGAATGAACATATGACTCCTCAAAACCTGCAAAAGACCATCCGACTGACTTTTGACCAGATGGTGGAACATTCATTTGTGCATTCAGCACGCATGCCTGTGAATCTGTTGGAGCGGGACATTCTTGTCAAAACACGAGCCAGCATTCTTTCAGACTGGATGCCAACCCCCACACCACAGCCAACCCCCACTGCAGACATCTGCTGGATCCAGAGGCCCCCTGACAAGCCAGGTGTTTTCCATGAATTTCAGGTATGGAAACCATAAATCCTGTCCTTGAAGCCACATTTTTCCGCCTCCGATGACCTGAACTGCACACTCTATTATGACAGAGAGGATGATCAATTGTACCAGGAAGCATTTCATCAGGTAGCAGGCCATACGTGGCATTTAAACTACACTGACATATATTGGTCCTGTGGGTGTAACAGTTTACTTTGCATTCACAAACTCACAAATGCAATGGTACTGGATGTAAGACACAATGTACTGCACATAGAATTAGCACCCCCCCTGGTTATGAGGCTCGGCAACTCGGACCCCTGACTAAGCGGGAAGTTAACACAGACTGGCAAAATTGTGTTTTTTCAGGTGTTCACTTTTCTCCCTCAATAGAATGTACAGGTTAACCTTGCCTCCAATGACTAACTCCTGAGTTCTGGAGCATTTCTGCATTGTCAGTCATCGCAGCAGAGAGAATACAGATCATTAAGAAGCAGAGGTGATGTTAAAAACGCTCTCTGATGCTTCATGGTCCACAGGTTCATTTGATGTTGGTTCATGCTTCACTGTCCCCCCGGTGGTGATTCAAATAACTACAGGAGCACAGGTTTTTTGATCTCAGTGCAGCCGGGTGAAAGATACAGATCAAGGGATGAAGGAAACTCAGTTTGGGCTGTGGAACTATGGTGTCATTGAATATTCGTATTCTTCGTGTTGTACTCCTTTTAAGATCAGTTTTGTAAGCAGATGGTAAAACTTATCGCATGGCACATGATTTAAGGGCTGTTAATGACGTCATCATTATTCTAGTCCTACCCGTCCCTGACCCATATTGCATGCTGTCAACTTTAACCCCATAATGTGTGGTGTTCACTGCTATTGATTTAGCACACGCTCTCTTTTGCATTTCATCGCATGGAAATAGCAGACATTTATTCGTATTTTAGTGCAGAGGTGTTCATAAAATTCCTCTGGCATTTTCAATCACTGTTTGACGTCTGTCCGACAGGATATTATGCTACAAGAGGGTTGTGTTTTGTTAATTTAGGTTGATGACCTCCTGCTAACAGCACCAACTGGTGAAATCTGCCTGCAAGTATTGAAAAATTTTCTGTTGAAGTTGTATGACTTGGGTTTTGAAGCATCTAACAGGAAATGTTGCATAATCGAAGTATCATTTCTAGGCATAACTGTTTCCAGTGCAGGATCTTCAATATCTATGTAGCATAGACTGTCTAAATTGCAGCATAAACACCCGAAGATGGTTTGGACATGTTGGTTTTCTTGGGTCTTTGTGGTTATGGTAGACATTTTCTTTTTTTTTTTAATTTTTTTTATACACTGTATTTTATCCCACGAAGGGAAATTCTTTCTCCGCATTTGACCCATCCCCATGGGGAGCGGTGAGCTGCAGCCGAAACCGCGCTCGGAGGCAGTAGCGTTAAGGGTCTTGCCTAAGGACCCTCACTGGGTGATGTTAACTGCTCGCCATTGATATGGTAATTGCCCCCAGTACCATTGCTCATTCCCCTCCGGGAATCGAACCCTGGTTTCTTGCATGGTAGCTTCCCACCTTACCAACCGAGCTACCCAGCCGGTATTCTTCTTTGCTTTGTGGAATGCACTGCCCCCTTGAGGTCAATGCTTAACAACAAAGGTGCGACTGACCTCACGCCTGCAAGGCAACGCATTAAGTTGTATCATTTCTTCTTCACGTTGTGACCTTGCCTTTCACAGGAACGTGGACAGGAAGTCTGTTCACCTTACCGGTGCACCAAACTGTTTGTTGTTTTATGTTTTTCCTTTACATTTATTTCGTTTTATGTTTTTGTGTCTCATCTCTGTTTACATCTGCAATGTTTCCCTCCACTAGTGTCCTGGACTGGGATTTCCCCAGTCCAAGAGAGGGAGCTGGAGGAAAGAGGTCTTAATGATGAAAAGAAGGACATTGTTTTATTATTATCGTCGTTTAAATGTATTTGTCTAGAAAGAATGTTTAAATGGTATCGCAGATTGACCATTTTTAAATTTTTAGAGCTTTGTGTGTCTGTTCATCTGGTTCTCTCATCCACAGCAAGGATGAGTGGATTTTACGACACTGTCCTAAGGTGATAAGGAATACTGGTGGAGTTAGAATCCACCACCAAATGGGTCATTAGACGACAGCCCCTAATAAACTTTTCTCTTTGTCTTGAATTTGTGTTCCCCCACTTGTATTCTTCATAAAAACAGCACGAGGGGAAGCAGACCCTACGTTTTATATATATATATATATATATATA
>JAUDJI010000439.1:0-14122 GCA_037389245.1 Oryzias sinensis | reverse complement strand
ACCCAGATGTAATAATAAGGACCCAGAATGTAGAAGACCAGGCAATGTGACCCAAGCCTGGGAGCTTTAGGGTCCTGCGCAGTATCTTAGCTGTTCCTAGCACTGCGCTTTTTTGGACTGAGATGTCTGAGCTTAGCTCGGTTGGCAAGGTGCAGGACTGTCATGCAGGAAACCAGGGTTTGATTCCCAGGGCGGAATGAACAATTAATGGTAATGGAAAAATGGCAATGGAAATGGGGCAATTGCCATAGCGATGACAAGTAATTAATATCACCCAGTAAGGGTCCTTGGGCAAGACCCTTAACACTAATGCGTTACCTCACAACACGGGAGACATGCATTATTATTAATGGGTTGTTGGTAACTGCAAACCAGAACCAAATAGAACCCATACTGATAAAAGGCAGAAAGAGGTCATAGTTAAAAAGCACATATAAACGTATAGTGCTTATATATATGTGGTGAAGCTGTTTTTTTTTTTTTAAACACCAGACTTGTGAATTAAGCGACTGCTGATCTTGGAAAACAGACACATCTGCTTTGGTGTTTAAAAGGAACAAATGTGTGTTCTTACTTCTGGCAGGAGTTTGTTTATGCTGTAAATTAGAACATGTTGCAGGACCTTTGTGTGCAATAAACACAAAAACACATCAGTCATGAAGACTGTTGTTGCCTAACAATCAATACTTCACAAACTGTGGGTCTACAGGAATGATTCATGAGTACAGGCTTCAGGCTCAAAACTCTGCAGGCAACTAGTTTGGAGGTTATTTTGAGCTTTGATTATACAACACGTCTTTTTGTTTTTTTTGCAATATAGTGGAGATGATGGGTTAAATAAATGAACCCAACAAAGGATATAGAACCAAATTAAGTGAAGAAAGTATGTGTTTTAATAAACATGTAACATTGTTTTGGATGAACTGTGATTTTCCAGTTGCAGTAATTAATGTTTTAATTATGAATGAGTGAATGTGAATGAATCTCACACATATTTGTCTTATTTTTCACTCTATCATAGCCTCTTTTTCTGAACAGTTTGTCATCTTAAAACCAATAACTTGATTGATAGGGAAAAAGAATTACAAGTATTCAACAGACTATGATTAAAGGAAGTGAAAGGGAGGCTTTTCTTTTAAAGTCCTATGTAGTGGTAGTGCTAGCGTGAGTGCCCCCCCCCTTCTCCAAAAAGAAGAAATAGAAAGAAATGGAAGACCACTGATAATCTCCCTGGAAGATCTAACCCAGTGGGGTCAAAATGATCAAAAGAATGGTGAGCAAAAACCCCAGAACCACACGGGGGGACCTAGTGAATGACCTGCAGAGACCTGGTACCAAAGTAACAAAGGCGACCATCAGTAACACACTACACCGCTAGGGACTCAAATCCTGCAGTCCCAAACGTGTCCTCCGGCTAAAGCCAGTACATGTGAAGAATGATCCAGAAGAGGATTTGGAGAATGTCCCATGATGGAACCAAAATAGATCTTTTTGGTAAGGTCTGTACTTGTGTTTGGAAGAGAAAGAATGCTGAGTTGCATCCAAAGAACACCATAACTACACAGCATGTGGGTGGAAGCATCATGCTTTGGGGCTGTTTTTCAGCAAAGGAACCAGGACGACTGATCCGTTTATAGGAAAGAATGAATGGGGCCATGTATCGTCAGATTTTGAGTAAAAATCTTCCATCAGCAAGCATTGCAGATGAAACATGGCTGGGTCTTTCAGCATGACAACAATCCCAAACACACTGACCCGCGGTTAACAAAGGAGTGGCTTCATGAGAAGCATTGTGAGGTCCTGGAGTGGCTTTTCAGGCTCCAGATCTCAACCCCATAAATCTTTGAAAGGGTGTTGAAATCCCAGCAACAGCCCCAAAACATCACTGCTCTAGAGGAGAACTGGATGGAGGAATGGGCCAACAATACCAGCAATAGTTTGTAAAACCTTTTGAAGACTTACAGAAAATATCTGACTGCTGTCATTGCCAACAAAGGGTATATAACAAAGGATTGAGTTGAATTTTTCTTATTGATCAAATGGTTATTTTCCACCATAAGTTACACATTAACTCTTTAACAATTAGACAATGTGATTTTCTGTTTTTTTTTTTCATTTCGACACTTATAGTTGAGGTATACCATGATAAAAATTACAGGCCTCTTTCATCTCTTTAAGTGGGAGAACTTGCACAATCGATAGCCGACTAAATACATTTTTTGCACTACTGTATATGTCCAGCCGGGCACAAGCCACAATTTTCTATTGGTTAACTCTTCCTTGAATGAAAAGGAACTCCATCCTTTGGTGACTGTCAAATTGGAGTCCCTGATTGGTCAGAATTTGACCTGGCTTACCTTCCAACGTACGTGCAGTGGAGGCCAAAATCTATCGTAGAAACTTTGTTAGCTACGTGTGAACGCAAAAGTTTTGAATGTGAAAGCCCGAAATGTGCATTTACACGTGTTTTCATAGACTTTTCCTTGAAGGTGGTCGCTTGAACGTGTGTTACCGCGGGCGACCTGAACATAGCTTTTTAGATGCAGCACGCATAAAAATAAGTAAATATGTGAATGAAAAACACATTGATGTGATTCATCTAGATCACTCCCTTCCACTCATGTCAGCCCCTCTGAAATTTGAAAGAATTCAGAAATAATGTGATGGTAAATTGAAAAATGATTCCTAAAACTATTATTATTATGATGTTTTCCTACTAGCTATTCATGTACAGTATGTCAAAGATCCTGATCTAATGATCATATTTGGTAGGAAATTTTGCCCGGCAATCGTATTCAAACGAAACCCGACATTTCATAGTTTGCTTTTACCTTTAACAGGGCTGATACCTTCAGTGACTTCAAATATTTATTCTGTTCCCTTCATCCCCTGTAGTGCAATAAAAGGGATTGTGCTGCATTTAGCTTGTTAAAGGGCTTTTTTCTTATAGAAGACAAGATATTGATCTCTACTGCATGTGACACGTCTCACACTGTGCACTGGTCTTATTAAGATTTAGTATAAGGTCAGAGGTTTGCAGCAGGAGCTTCCACATTCTTTAGCTAATTAAAGCCTGCTTCCGGAGTGGGAGTAGATATTCAGCTGTACAGCACCTCTGACTCCAACATCCTGGATGTGCAGAGTTCTGAGCTCCTTAATGAGGGTAAGACCATGAATTTCTTTGATTAAAGATTTCCCAAAGTTGAAATCTCCCAATTATATGCCCTTGTGCAGGGGAAAAAAAATGATTATGACTCTGATGATCACTAATTAAACCGGGGGGATTCAATCCTGTGCTGAGGTGGAGTAGATGAGAGTTTTGTTTGAATTTGCAAAGGAATTTATATTAACAGATGAGGAAAATAAAAAGACACGATAGAAAAGAAAAAAAACTATTAGAAAAACATTTGTTTGAAAATAGATTAAAAAGATTCATGGCAAACTTAGAATCGAAATATAATTAAATGAGGGGAAATATTTTAAAAATAGATTACACACATTAAGAAATGCATCTTTTTCCTTTTATTTTATTTTATAAAGAATGAAAAAAGATGCCTTGGATTTTACAGATGAGCCCCCCCTGGGGCAATAATTAGAGAATGGGTGTCTCTGAGCAGTCATGATTCTGCTGTGAACATGAACTGGATCGTCCGCACAATAACAAGGTCTTTTAAAGAGGGGTGGAACAACTAGACACATAACAATTACATCATGTCCATCTCTGGTTTTCTCTTAATTACAGTGTGTTATTTGTCAGACAATTGCTGTACATGGTTTGCATTTGACATGCTATTATTAGTCTTGAACCAGCCATTAAACACATCCCCCAGCAAGCATCTAATTGGTCAAGACTAATTTAATATACTTTTTTGTTGGTTCATAATTATTGTAATTTTAAATCCTCATTTGAAATAAATGAATGGTCTTTTTGCCAAGTATTTCTTGGTTGTAATATTCTCAAAAGGAAGACAGAGTTAGCACTCAGGGATTACCACATTTTCCGCACTATAGCAATAGAAGGCGCTCCTCGACCTATTTATTGGAAATTATGTCAGATATAAGGCACAACAAACTTGTTCGAAATACGCTACCCGTTAGCCGTGTCGGCGCATGTTAGCAACGCGTTAAAAAAAAACAGACTTCATACAGCCAAAACAAATGTTACTCACTACACTAACTCCCAACCATGTCAGGAACACAACCAGAACCAGACTAAATCCACATATAAGGCGACTTGGAATGTAAGGCACATTGTCTTTTTTTGCTGTTGTTTATTTTGTTTTTTTCGTCAGCAGGTTCTCCAAGACCACGGAGTGGTGCTGTAGAGACAGAGCGAGAATAGCTCAGAGGGTCTGATTTGATCTTATCTGATCATCTGTCTGTCTAAACCAGGGGTTCTCGAAGTGCGGCCCAGGGGCCAATGGCGGCCCGCGGGAAGATTTTCGGTGGCCCTCAATAAATCCTAATTGATGTTATCAACCCTTGTGCTATCGTAGGCACTTTAACATTGAGAGTTGGGTCATCTAGACCCACTAGTCAAAGTAAGGGTGGGTTCATCTAAGATAGCACAAGGGTTAAACCAGCTGCACATTGCTTGGAAAAATATTGTTTTATGTTTTCTGGCGACATCTGTAGGAAAAAAAGGTAATTACGCCCGGGTGTCAACGGTACAGTGTATTAATTCCACCACAAGAGGGCAGACAACATTTTCTATGTCACTGCCTCTGCGAAAGGAAGGACAGTGATGACGGCAGTAGAAATTGAATCAGAACTCAATTCGGAGAGAGAACCAGAGCAAATTACTTTGAGGAAAAAACAAATTGGCGAGGAGAAAAGGCGCTTTCAAGCTAAGTGCATAAATGCTTACTATGTCGTACCTCAAGGGCTGGATAAAGTCATGTGCCTTATTTGCAAGCAGGTAAATGTAACGCTCAAAGAATTCAATATAAATTATCACTACATTACGAATCATAAAAACTGTAACAAATTTACCGGCGAGGAGTGCAACAATAAGCTCCAACAACTACAACGAGGCTATGCTGCACAGCAGATGTTTACAAAAATGGCTCAATCCAGTGAAGCTTTGACAGAAGCTAGTAGCTACGTTGTGGTTTTGGAAATGGCCCGGCAAAGCAAGCCCTTAAGTGACGGAGAGTTTATAAAAAAGAATGTGTGAAAGTAGCTGACATTGTTCGTCCAGAGCAAAAGATAAAAGTCTGTCAAATGACACAATTACTAGACGAGTGGAAGATCTGGGGAGCAACCTACGACAACAACTGGGAAAACATCTGGAGGGCCTGGTTAACTGTACAAATGACACTTGGTCAATAAAGTTATTAACTCAACTCAACTTTATTTACATAGCAATTTGAAACAACAGCAGTTGATACAAAGTGCTGAACACGAGAAATAAAGAAAACAAACACTAAAACACGGTAAAACACAAGATAAGATATAGAAAGATATAAACAATAAAACCAGTACAATAACACTGCAATAACAGAAGTCTCATGTGGTATTAAAAGCCAGTGCATAAAAATTACAGTTATCCAGCCGGAACGTGATGAACGTGTGGATTACTGTTTCAAGCTGTTAAAAAAGGTTTTACCGTAGAAAGTTGATGAAAAAAGCTTGACTTCACCACTTAGCTTATCTGCTGATCCAGTTTAAAATGACGGTCCAGTTTAAAACCCAAGTTAGAGACAGTTTCTTTTAAAAAGTTAGTCAAGGGACCCAAATGAACTGGGGACGGTTCACTAAAATCATTCGTTTCAAAAACTAAAACTTCAGTTTTATTTTCATTAAAACTCAAAAAGCGTATGACCGACCAGTCCTTAATGCCCTGAAGACACAACAGTAGCTGCTTCATGGAGACATCATCTTTTTTTAACGGCAGATAGATCTGGCTATCATCCACATACAAATGAAAAGAAATGCCCTGCTTCCTCAAGATTGACCCTCAGGGTAACAGATACAGAGAGAACAAAAGTGGCCCTAGAACCGATCCTTGTGGAACCCCCTAAGAAACTTGAGTTGTGGTAGATTCAAAACCACCCAAGCTGACACACATGGTTCTTTCTGCCAGGTAAGACTTAAACCAGTCCAGTGCAGTACCTCGGATCCCCACTGAGTTCTGGAGCCTATATTAAATTACTGTGGTCTACAGTGTCAAATGCTGCTGTTAGATCCAGAAGAACCAGGACAACAAAGTCTCCAGCATCATTAGCCAGGAGAATGTCGTTGCTGACTCTTAGTAATGCCGACTCAGTACTGTACTGTGCAAGGGCCAAAAACCAGATCTCAAGAATTTGATGTTGGTTAAGGAAATACTCCAGCTGCGAGTAGACTACTTTCTTCAGGGGTTTGAGATGTAAGACATCTTGGAGATGGGTCTAAAACTGGCCAACACAGTACTGTCCAGGCTGGGTTTCTTTATTAGAGGCTGAACTGTTGCATGTTTAAAAACAGCAAGAATGACACCAGCAGCCAGACTGCTGTCGATGATTGAGAGGACTGTCTGTGCAATGCTGGGGAAAACCTCCTTGAAAAGCTTGGGAGGGATGGAATCTAGGGGAGAGCCTGATGGTTTACTTTGACCGACCAACTCATTTAAGAATTGAAAAGACACCGGCTCAAATTATCTGAAAATGGCTGAGCAACAAACACAGGTCGAAGGGTCAGAAGAAGGGAGAATAATGCCAGCCCTTATGTTTTCCTAACCTTATTATTAACAACATTTTCTGTTTATCCATGTTTTTCCCCACCAAAATTGACCCCCAGTCTAATGTCAAGTTCCTAATTTGGCCTTCCTCTACAAAAGCTTTGAGAACCCCTGCTCTCAACTGTACATTAGAAATATGTAAGTCATGTTTACATAAATGGTGATTCTTGAACATCACAATAAAAGCTCTGACATTTAAAGTTCTATGGGGAAATGCCAGAGATTAATGATAAATAATACATTCTTGATAAAGCTGGAAGTCAGCATATTTGCCATCATAACATCAGAAACAAGCCCCCTTTGACATTTCAACCGCAGCCATCAGAGCCTGCTGATGGCTGCGGTCTCGTGTCATTGCTTATCACTCACTATTCTTATTTGTCCTTGGACCGGGCTTGTATTCCGCTGTGCAGTCACATTCAAAGAGCACCCCTGAGGGCAGAGGAAGATGACTCCGACAGAACGGCGTTGACACAGCGAACGTGTGTGCCAGCTCAGTGCAGAGGTGTCCCTGACTCACCAGAGCGTCGACTTTGCTGAGATGAAGGGAACTGTGGTGTCTTTACTGACAAAACTTCAGAGAATCCCGGCTCCACATTTGCTGGCAAAGCCTCCAAGAGAACAGTCTGGTATTCCTGCTAGTGCAATATTGACAAACAGCTCCAGCAGTTCTTAACTGAGAAGTGCAAGAAAGACTTCTAAAATGTAGAAAAGAAGTATTTTCTAAACTATAAAGCATACTTAATAGCCTTCATTTTTCTCAAAAAACGACAGTACACTTTATGATCTGGAGCTTAGATTAATTCTGGTTGTGCTTACTGATGTTGAAGCAACAATGAGAGCTACACGGCTCTCTGTCAACATGTTTGTATGGAACTTGTAGCGGTGTCTGATTATTATTCTTATTTCTATTTTCACGTGTATCTAACAAGGCTAGCGTAGTCAATTCAATTTTATTTGTATAGCCCAAATTCACAACTACAGTCGTCTCAATGGGCTTCGTATCGGTAATAGTCACAGTAACATTTCTATTAGTGGTATTAAGCGCTAAAGTGAACTCAAAGCGTTTTATTTTGCAAAGCATTTGAACTGAAACAGTTTTTATTTGGGCTTGAGATGATTATTTTACGTAGTACATGCTTTTGTGTTTTACGATTTTTATTTTTATATTTTGGTGACGCACCTTGTGACAAGTGTTCTATTAAAGGTGCTTTACAAATAAATGTACTACTCCTACTATTAGTCTGCTTTATTCCATGTTGAAAACAAAGCCGTGAGTTACAGGTACTGTCAATATACCCTAACATGTGTAGTGGTGTCAGTCTGTTTACACATTTTACTAACAAGGTTGAGAGTTGGCTATTCACAGTAACATTTGTTTTTAGGGCTGGGTTAATGAAATTGATTATACCATGGTCCGGGTGAATACTCGATTCTGATTGGCTGCTGGGTGTGCGATAAAAAGTGATAACCGCATTCCCCAAAAAGAAGTTCCGGTCACCTAGCTTAAATCTTCTGTATCACTGCGTTGGCTTCTTTAACCCCTTGTGCTATCCTAGGCACTTTAACATTAGGAGTGGGGTCATCTAGACCCACTACTAGACAGTGCTCTGAACCTTTTTTCTTCAATGATTTGTGATCTTCACTGGTGTCCATGGATTACATGAAATCTTTCCACCTTTATCCACCTTTGTCATGGTAGGGAGAACACGTCAATGTAAGGGTGGGGTCATCTAAGATAGCACAAGGGATAAAACAACCTTTAGCTTCATCATTTGGACAAAAACAAGCGGTAAAAGGTGAACTTCTTCTCTGAACTGATGCTTTATTCAACCCACCGGAAAGATCAGCATGTATATATCGCTTTATATCGCCCAATCTTGACTGCAGCGGTGGTGCAGCGCCTTGTCACGTTACCATGACAAGGCGCTGCACTACGTAACAAATAATCCGTTTTTTGTGAATAAAGCAATATAAATCGGGAAAATAAACAAGAATTAAGGACCGGTTAATATTTATTTCTTTTGTAAGTGACCATGGTATAAAAGCGGGTTAATGGCCTTCAAAGTATGCATTATCACTTTTTAACGCACGCCGTGGAAGCCTGAACCGTGCGATGCGACAGAGGCACGTTAACGATGGGGGTGGGGTCATCTGGACCCCACAAGATAGCACAAGGGGTTTATTAAAAAATCTTCCTTAAACATTCATCAAGTCAGTTCTCTCCAGAACAGAACTGTCTTGTTGCAGATGACCAACACCTGCAAGCATTCAA
The DNA here is from genome assembly GCA_037389245.1 of Oryzias sinensis. Lineage (NCBI taxonomy): Eukaryota > Metazoa > Chordata > Actinopteri > Beloniformes > Adrianichthyidae > Oryzias > Oryzias sinensis. Next base: position 5,126 of record JAUDJI010000439.1, on the reverse strand, counting down.
AACTTGTTTTTTTTTTTAAACTTTGTCCTTCAAATATTAGGATTTTATTTGATTATATGAGTTTTCAATGATAACATGCACTGCATTTATTGAGACATTCAACCACTCAAAAAAGATCATTTTCAAGTCATTCAAAAATATATGTATCTGAGAGCAAAAGCAGTTTTTAAAAATACTGCTCAAGATGAACACTGTTAATATTTGCACAAACATGAAAGAATAAGACATTTATGTACAGAACCCAGACTGCGCATAGTGTTTTAGGTAAAATCCATTAATTAGTAAAGTCAAGCTCTCATCTGTTATAACCCTTGTGCTATCCTAGGCACTTTAACATTAGGAGTGGGGTCATCTAGACCAGTGTTTTTCAACACACACTAATTTGCTGTGAGATATGGTCAGGTGTGCCGTGGGAAATTATCAATTTTCACTGATCACTGAACATTTTCCATCTCCAGGATATCAGCTCTTTGTATATCCAAACAGGCCCTGATAAAACACTGAGTAGTTAGGAATATGAAAGACCGTAAAATACTTTTTTCTTTGTGTTTATTTGATTATATTAAATACATTTTGATAAGAATGACGGTAACGTGATTTAGCCGCAGCTTTAGCGCTGTTTTTCGGAAAAGTTTCGTCCCTTTAACTGTCTCCACCAATCATTCTTGGAGGCTTAATCACACGTCATCAGTCTGACCAATCAGAAGTGGTTAAAGTCTTCACTTGTTCAGATTCTGCTCATAACGTCTCGCAGTTCTAACAGAAATACCACCTAAAGCTCGTCTTTAGTGGTGTAGCTTTCCACAGAATCCGGTATCAGACCGTGGAACAAGTGAACAAAACAATGAAGCTCAGAGACGCCAGTCTTTCTGGCCTCTGCGTCAGTTTTTTCACTGCATCTCCCATGATGCATTGGGTTAAAGTGATAGCTTCTTTGCGCTACAATGAGTTTTCCCTGTTAAACGATTCGCTTTAAGACTTTAGTCACTTTTGAAAAATTTAAAGTTAAGCTTAAATAGAAGTAATAACAACATTGAAGAAACAGGATTAAAGTGAAGTGGCCAACAGACACAATTAAACTAAATTGAAACAAATTAATCATCAAAAAATTGAATAAAACATTTTTGTTAAAGTTTTTAAAGACTTCATTTTTGATTAAAACAATAGAAAATCGTTTTAAATTTCTTAAAATAAAAAATAAAATTGGTGTGTATTAATTCATATCTAGGGGGAATCGGACTTGAAATATCAGATTGGGCAACTATACATTAGGACTTAAAGACTGTCCATATAACCTAACCTGACAGAATCTAATGTAAAAGGATTTATGCTAGAGTAACAAGCAAACAAATGTTTTCTATGCAACGGAAATTGTCATTTTAAAAAGTTATAGTAAATAATGAGTTATTTCACATTAAGGAGTAGCTACATTTATTTTTTATTACATTTAGTTACATATATAAGTTATATCTGGCCCTTTGAGGACAGCCGCTATGCAGACGAGGCCCTCAGTGAAAATGAGTTTGACACCCCTGCACTAGACAGTACGCTGAACCTTTTTTCTTCAATGATTTGTGATCTTCACTGGTGTCCATGGATTACATGAAATCTTTCCACCTTTATCCACCTTTGTCATGGTAGGAGAACACGTCAATGCAAGGGTGGGGTCATCTGGACCCCAGAGGATATTAATGAGACAAGGCTGTCAACTTATTATAGACTGCAAAACCTCAGAAATAATAGAGGGTTGTAGCAAGCAGGTAATTTTTTAAAATGAATTTGTGTAAAATTGCGTGTGTCTTTGCAGGTGTTGGGAAGTGTCTGGTTTTCATGCAGATGTTGGAGCACCCCCTGTCAGGTGTGGAGTGAATGGTTTGTGGCTGGGCTGGCTGCATTCTGACTACATTCATTATCCTCCCACTGCTCAGGCTGTTGGGAGTCCCGCATGAGCGCCAAACCAGGACTGATAATGTGCTGATCTCAGCAGCCGGGCCAAAGCTTTGAGGTTGTGTGCAGCAGCTGTATAATATTATCCCTAAGCTGACAGAATGTTCTTGAGGTATGAATGTATAAAAACGGATGAATATCTTGGTGTTTGTGCTGGCTTCACTGAGCCAAAGGAAGACGAGAAGCTGCTGTCTGACTGACTTTATCTCATGTTCGATGCTTTGCTTGAATTTGGGTCGATGGGGATGTTCAGGAATCAGAAACAACACTGCTTCCACACTGCGGTCTACAATTGGCTCCGTGGTTTGACAGTCGGTGGGCAGATTATTACTCCTCTGCTCCCACCTCCACCCCTGTCCATGATTCAGCCACATCAACCTAATCTGTACACTTCCAAGCCATCACGAACGTTTAGGAAAATGAGCTAAACTGAATTTGTAATTCAAAGTAGTTCAAGGTGATTCTTATTTCTGAGACTAACCCTGTAAAAAGGGAGAGATATGATATCCCTCCAATTTACAAAAAATAAATCCAATTCTACCAGCTGCTGTTTAAAAGATGTAGATTCTCTCAGACCTCTCAGACCGCAGGGTGTTTGTTAGGGTGTCAGGTTGTTTAAAGAAGTTCATACTTTAGTTCAGACTATTTATTTTGCTAATTTTTGACTAGTTGTAATCTCTTAAGGGTTTTAAAAAATAATGTAAAAAAGTGTGCCAAAAATATTTTGAAGTAAATTCTGGGATGGAGGTTATGGTAAGCACAGCCAAATGCCGTCCTCAGTAACTCACAGTCAAGCAACCCCTTCCAATGAAAAGTCTGTTAAAACATAAAAGCACAATACAGGCTTCCTCATTCAAAACACTTGCAACATTAATTACAACATTTTTTTCTGCGGTTCTCAGGCTCCACTAACAAAACGTGTGGCCATTGAACATTGAGCCAGGTCAAATTTTGACCAATCAAAGATTTGGTAGTGACGAATGGCTTTCTTTGTGATTCCCGGAAGTGCCAACTGCTTAAAAACTGAATATGGAGGAGACTTAATAATTGTGGTTTGTGCCTGGCTAGAAATATATGACACCTAATTAGACATACATTGGGATAGAGCTGTGAAAGAAAAAGTGTGGGGTAAAATTCCTGAAATTTACACCACTTTGACATTTTGTCCCAAGCCTTTTCTACCTGCGGACATCCATTAGTAAAGAGTACATTAAGAAGCCCCTCCCTGTATGTCCAATGTGAACACCATTGGTTGAAAATGCTTTGAAGAATCCGCATTTAGCGACTTCATTGCTTCGGTCACTGTGTAAGTGTGGCTCCGTCTATTTTCTGAAAGGCACACTTAAGCTATAGAGCCAGAGCATATAGTTGATGCGTACTTCTTAAATGAACTTCCCAAGTCCCAGTCAGATGTTTTCTTCCCAAAAAGGGTGTTAGAAAAAATGTAAATACAAAAACATATAAACATATGAACTTTAAAGTACGGTCAAAAGCTAGTGCAGTCTTTCACTCTGTAGCTTCACAAAACTAACGAAAACAATACGCATCTGGCTACGTCGTACATCTCAGACAATGGAACTGCTGGGCTCCTTAGTTGACCTATTTTTTTGCAATGCCTCTAACAGTCACAACTGCCCATCTGGGAAGATAGAGGTTATCTGCGGGTAAAAAAATGGGCAAGCCTGTACAGGGCACGTAGTTGGCCAACAATTTGAAGATTGTAGACCACCTGAAGGGCCCGTAGAGCGAAAATGTTCATGCACACTTTTTAACGGGCAATCTGTGAACGACAGGTCGTAGTGAACAGCCCTTTGGTTCTGTTAAAAGTAGCCGCGTTTACATGGGCAAAAGTAATTGGAAAGAACGGCCAATCGAAGAAAAATGCGTCATGTAAACGCGCCGTTCGGAATACTCTGCCCCGATCACACTCGTTCGGATCAAAATTTCTTTCCGATCGAGATAGGTGGGTTATACCGATCGTTTATCCGATCGTTGTTCATGTAAACGGTCATTCTGATCGTGTGTCACTACTGCTCTGGTTTACGTCATGCATAGATGATGTTTCGCTGAGAGAAAGCTTTTGGAGCTCATACGGGACCAACCAGCTTCTCTGTGGAGGCCCCGTACAAAGCGCCGCTCCGCTCTGGGTTAGCGGCTGCCTGCTTCAGGAGAACCGTGTGTGTCCGACCAGAGCTCGGACTTCCAGCTCACACAGCGGCTTTGTTTGGGGCGGTGTGCAAACTTTTCAAAGCAGAAATGTCGCTCATCCTTAGAAACTGTTCCAACAATCACCTGGATTAGTGTTTCCAGTCGTGTCCTGACAAAATAAAGACTGATGTTATTTCCACACATTTACGTGCAGCCAAGATGCAGATTGCAGCATTTCATGGTCCTGGATTTTGTGTCCATCAAGGCTAATGTTGTTAGTCCGTGTTAGCCTTCTCATAACCTGGCTTCTTCCAGCTCCGTTCTTCCACAAAAAAAGCACCGACCACTTGGATTAAAAATAAAACGATGACCGAACAGGCGCTTCATAATATTCATTACATTAATAAAAAGCATGTTTGGAAGATCGTCTCGTATATTACCGAGCTGCTGCATAAAATGTCTGTGGCAGATGTTTGTTTACAAAGGGACTCATTTCCTCTTCTGGTATTTTCAACACTACTGCCCATGCCCAAATGATTTATTCCGACCGAAAGTGTGACCCATGTAAACGTTTGTTCTAATTGGAAAAAGGTTTTCTGATCCCATGTGCACGGTTGGTTTCTAATCCGACCATTGATCCGATCAAGATATTTTGCCCATGTAACCGCGGCTAGTGATAAGTCTGCACCCCCTTGATTTGGAGTTAAACCACCGATAGTAACATTTTCATTGGACCTTTCTGATCCCACTTTTAAAAAGGCTTTAAAAGTGCTACTGCAAAGCTGATGCTGATGCTAAGAGTGGAGATGTTGCTATTGTAAGCAGTCTAGCAAAATAAAGATGGAGTTTCTTTTAATTAGCACTAAAAACTATTTTCTGTGAATCACTGCTGTATTGTTCAACCTCAGCCTAGCATGTCCGCTGCTCACTGGGCTTTTCTAACATCCAGTTTTCACAGCCATTAGGTTCCTCCCTTTAGTTTACTTTGTGTGTGTGTGTGTGTGTGTGTGTGTGTGTGTGTGTGTGTGTGT
>JAUDJI010000438.1:0-14123 GCA_037389245.1 Oryzias sinensis | reverse complement strand
TTCTGTAGAGATGCAGGTTTATAATGATAGTTTTTTGGAAGTGCAGAGAGAAGACTGATACATACATCCAACCTGCAGGAGATGAAGGGATAAACCAGCTTCAGATCTCTGAGATTCAGTATTATACTCACTGGACAAATAATTAAGTTCACCTGTCCAACTGCTCGTTAACGCAAATTCTTAAGAAGGCAACTGCATGTGGACATGGTCAACATGTGCTGCTGCAGTTCAAACCGAGCATCACAACGGAGAAGAAAGGTGATTCAAGTGACTTTGACCGTGCCAGACTGGCTGCTCTGAGAAATTCAGACTCGGCTGATCTATTGGGATTTTCACCCACAACCATCTCCAGTGTTTACAGAGACTGGTCAGAAAAAGAGAAATGATCCAATATCAATTTTGGCGTCAACAACATGCATGCATGGATCCATCCTGCCTTATATCAACGGCTCAGGCTGGTGGTGGTGGTGTCATGGTGTGGGGGATATTATCTTGACACACTTTAGGCCCCTTAGTCCCAACTGAACATGGTTCCAACACCACAGCCTACCTGAGATCTGATTTGTGTGATTTATTCCAAGCTTGTGTACAATTAATTAACTGAAACCATGCATAAACATTATGTATGGTTTATAAAGTTTAAACGGGAGTGGAAGGGGGAAAAAACAAAACCTTTCTTAAAATGTGGCTATGGTGTATATGGTTTGGAGCCCAACATAACCGCATTGTATTTATGTATACATTACCATATAAATGCGTATTAAGATCTAAAGTAAAATTCATCATTATTATATCATTCATTATTTGTTTACATATTTAGACTACTATCTAAGGGTCATATGTTTAAAATTCTTTCCACAATTTATCTCCACACACCGACTATCTTTAATTGTTTTGATTACTGGTTGTTTACTTATACTATATTCCCTAAAATACTCATCACCCTTCCTGTGTGTAAATAGTTGTTGAGTATTGATGGGTCACGTTACTAGCTTTGTAAATAAGCAGTGCAATGTAGAACTTAAATAAATCATGTAGTTTTATTCATTTTGACTTTTAAAATGATTTTTGTATGATCACAGTATCCAGCATTTTATATATATATATCTCATTGCACATTTTTGAAGCATGAAAAGTGAATGAATATAGTAAATTAGATACAGCATAACTGTTTAGCAATACAATACATACAAAGATTTGTAACTAAGATTTTTTTTTAACTTTAATAATTATTGCGATTCTTTTGGCTGATTAGTCCTCAAACTGAGCGAGGTCGGTGCAGGCTTGGTAGCCGTTACCATGACAGCGCATCAAACAACTTAGCAAACCGTCCACATCTTGTGTAAAATTATTACATAACAAGATTAAAGTACTAATAATTGATTAAATATTTTATGAGAGACCATGGTATAAGCGGGTTAATGTCATTCAATGTGTCAGTTATCAGAAAAATAATAGAATTAGCAGAAGCAACTGGCTTCTCAAACTCAGGGTTCATGGGTCGTCCATTAATATTTGATTATCGAAAACTCGTCAGGCAGTAACCCTTTCATAAGGGGGAATGATCTGACTCAGCAAGAGCACAGTGGAACAGCAAAGGCCCAAGAACCGAACCCTGATGCACTCCATATGACATGGAGATTTCCTCAGATCCATGATCACAGATGGAAAAAATATATCCCTTCACTTGTAGAGAAGCTAATCCCATCCAGTTCAATGTGTCAAGAAGGATTTCATAATCCACTGTACCAGAGGCAACTTAAAGACTAAGGTTTTTCCTGAGTCAGACTTTATGTGGATCTTTTTAAGCACTCGGGAAGTGAAGTATCAGTGCTGTGATGTTGTCTACAGCCTAAAGTGGCCATGTCAAAGAAGCTGGTTATGTTCCAGAAGTTGATCAAATTCTTAAAAAAGACCAGACCTTTCTTTTCTTTTCATAAAACCAGAGCTGAGGTTTTCTCTTGCCAGAGATGGATCCATCCATCTCAGGTGCTGAGTGAAAGTCACCAGGAAGCAAATGAAGCAAATGTTAATCAGCAGAAGATGGGATACAAACCTTGGACAATTGACAGAATATGGACCCTTTTTTTCTTATTTTTTTAATTTATTTCACAGCATTACCTTATTATAAAAGAAAATGCTTCATCAATTATTGAAGATGGTAAAATTGATTGATTTCTAATGATATTACTTCAATTTCTCCAAAAAATTGATTCATGATTTTTCCTAATGAAACATAATTTTCACATATTTTTAACTTTTCATCCTTGATCAATTTTTGTTATGAATTTTTGCTTCCCTGCTCTCTGGCTCTGGGGGCCTTGTGGCGGTCCTGCTGGCCCTGGCCTGGGTGGCGGGCTTGGTCGCCCGGGCGGCGGTTGTTCCCTGCCGGTTCCCGTGTGGCGTTGGGGGGATTCCGGCTGCCGCTGCTGCTGCGGTGGGGGTCTTGGGGTGGGGATGGCTGGGCACTCTCCCTCCTTCTTTCCACGTTCCACCATCCATTTTAGAAGAACATAAACACTCACCTGAGCACAGGTGTTAGCTCACCTTTGCACTAACAGTTTGCATGATTGAATGACTGAAATATTTCACACTAGTTGGTTTTAAGGCATAAGTATGCGTGTGAACACTATCTGTTTTGTATATATGTCGACAGGGGGACATTTTTTGCAGCTAGCAGGTGTGTTTATAACATTTGAGTGTGTGTGTGGACAGGCTCCGCCCTTATTGTACTACATTTGAACCTTACCATAATGATTAACAACCAGTAAACTTGTTGCTTTATGCTGCTTCATGGTCTTATCCCCCTTCCCCTCCTATTATCACCCCCTACCCCCCCTCTCTCTATCGTCCCTCTCTCTTCTTCCCCTCTTTCCTTTTCCGTCCGGTCCAACTCCAAAGATTTTCAGACATGATTGAAATTAATAAAGTTTGGCTCAATTACAAAAGGGGTTTATCCAGACATACCTTTGGTTTGTCTGAAGATTAATAACCCCTCTTGTTAAAGTAAAATATGTCCAACACAAGAGGCCCTCAGCTCTCATCTGTCTGCCCAGCTGTTGGACAGGACAAGTTAAAAAATAGAAGAAGAAAAAAAAAAAAAAAAAAAAAAAGATTTTTTGAAACAGTGTTATGTCTATTTTATTGATATAGTGTTAATTTTTAATTATGTACATGATTTTTCTAATAAATATTATCTGCACATATTTTAGACCAGGAAATTTCCCTCATTAACTGATCTAAAAACATTTCCCATCTCCAGGATATCAGCTCTGTGTTCATCCAAACAGGCCCTGATAAAAAACTGAGTAGTTAGGAATATAAAAGGTCATAAAATACTCTTTTCTTTGGGTTTATTTGATTCTATTAAAGACATTTTTGTCTCTACCAATCATTCTTGGAGGCTTAATCACATGTCATCAGTCTGACCAATCAGAAGTGGTTAAAGTCTTCCCTTCCTTGTTCTGATTTACCTCATAAAGTCTCTCAGTTCCAACAAAAATACCAGCTAAAGCTGGTGTAGCTTTGTGTAGCTTTCCCCAGAATCTGGTGTCAGACCGTGTAACAAGTGAACAAAACAATGAAGCTCAGAGAAGAGAGTCTGTCTGCGTTCGGCGGCTGTTTGCCCTACATCTCCCATGATGCATTGGGTTAAAGTTAGCGCGTCTAAGCGCACAATGAGTCGTCCTTGTTAAACGTCTTGAAACCACAACGAACACTCATCAAACAGTTTTTAAATCTTTTAACTTAACTTTTATTACATCTTTTAGAAAAAACAGCTGCAGCTTCCAGCTTCTTCTGCCACAATTATCACAAAAATGCACGTGAGATCATGGAGGGACTGAAGATCAATACAGACTATGAGTTTCTCCTTTTTTTTTTTTTTTTTTTAGATGCTGGTGAGCTGTGGGATTTTTGTCAAGGCTAAAGTGTGCCGTGGCTCTAAAAAGGTTGAACACACTGTTTTAGACAACTGATTTGCTATTGCTTCGTTGATTTCTAAAATAGTTATGTCTATTTTTACATAATATTTAAGTAATTGATCTTTGTCATGTGCTTTATTGATACCTAAGGATTCTTAATTCTGTCCGATAAAAGTTATGAATGGGATAATGATAAATCATGCAATAAAATAGTTACGGTAGAACAGGGGTGGGATTAAATAAGTTTGCTTCGTTCTACTTCCTTTCAAGCAATATTTAATTTTATGTCTAATTATCCAAAGTTTGATACGGCTTGGTACGAATGTATGCTGATTGTTTTGTTTTTGTGTATTATTATTATACACAGAAAACAAAACCCCACAAAGGTCCAGAAAAAAAGAATACCAACGCAATTGTTGTGTATTATTTTTACTTGATTGCTTGAAATAAACCATTTCAAATCAAATCAAAAACTGTCTTTAGAGAAACTTCAACCACTATAAGCTTGTTTATGTGAAAGCATGGCAGCATGCAACCCATGATGGTAAATTAACCTATAGACTATTTACCTCTTAATTTACTTCCAAACACACAACACATCTCCTGAAGATGTAAAGCTACACGGTGAACTAACTGTTTTGATTATCTTTATTGATTTGGTTACAAACAATAAAAGAGGGAAAATTACTATAAAATACAAAGATACATCAAAGCAATTTAAGATTTTACAAAAATATATAGCTTTGCAACAGGCGGTTTTGATTTTGATTTGATTTGAAATGGTTTATTTCAAGCAATTAAGTAGAAATAATACACAACAGCAATATAAACATCAGTTATACATTCATACAGTAACTAATCAAACTTAGGATAATTAGACATATTAATAAATATTGCTTGAAAGGGAGTGGGAGGAAGCGAACTTATATAATCCCACCCCGATTATACTGTAACCATTTTATTACATGATTTATCAATATCCGGTTCCCAGTTTTTATCAGACAATTAAAAATCATAAGATATCGATAAAGCACATGACAAAGATGAATTACTTAAGTATTACGTCAAAAATAACTATTTTAGAAATCAACATGGCAAATGCAGATCAATCATCTGAAATATATGCAGATTATGTTACTTATAGCTACGCTAGCAAAGCCATTCATATGAATAAAACATAATACTATATCAGTAAAGCAGACAACACTGTTTCAGGAATTTTCATAGCAAAAATTTCATCAAGTATCAAAAGTTAAAAACATGTGCAAAATTATGCTACATTAGGAAAGATTTTTGAATCAATTTATCAAGTTTTGGAGAAAGTGAAGTAATATCATTAAAAGTCAATCAATTTAACAATTTTCAATAAGTTTTTTTTAATATTTTTTTGTATTTTTTTTATAATAAAGAAATGCTGTAGGGGAAGAGTAAAAAGGGTCCATAACTGTCGATTGTCCAAGGTTGGTATTTCTTCTTTTACTGATAACAGCTGATCTTCTGGGTTCAAAACAGTTTATAGTTCTCTTCGATGTTATGTCTGCAGACATTAGATTCAGGTCCATATCCTTCTTCAGCTGATATCAGCTGCGGTGAAAGTTGAGGTCAAGTTGTCTGCAGGTCAGAACTCTGCTGTTATTCAGGTTACGTCAGACATACAGAGAAAGTGAGGAATCCACGTGTCATATTTCTTGAAATTATTTGGCTCTTTGGTTTATTACTCCACGTTGTTTCAGACGACCGTGATCAAACACTTCTCAAAGTCCTTCATGGTGCTCACAACCAAAACCTTGGTGCGGTCCTCTGGACCGAGTGGTTTGACGTAGATCCTGCAGCCTTTAACCCAAGTGTTCTCAATCTGCTTACGCTTCCTGAGAAGCCGTGCATGTTTTGAGATTTCAGCATTCCTCCTGGTCAGATGGTCGTTCAGATAAACAGCAGAACCTCTGAGATTTTTGCGTAGATTCATCAGAGCTAGCTTGTGTTTGTGATTCACAAACCTGATGAGGATCGCTGGTTTATCCGTTTCCTTTCTCCTGGGGAGCAGGTGGCAGGTCTTGATGGTATTGAGATCCAGGGAAATCCCTTTAGATGTGAGAAATTAATGTATTTGCTGCTCCAAAGACACAGCACCGATCTCCGTATTGGCACTGCTAGCTACGCTAGCGCTAGCATTAGCAGTGCTAGCTCGAGGCTTGATTGGTACTCCAGTGAGAATGACATTATTCATCCTTACTTGCTGTTCCACATCGTCTGTTAGGGTGTACCTAGCCTTGGCTCAACATTTGGATTGGCTCCAGCAAACCCATGACCCTGAAAGGGATTCAGCAAGTTTGAAAAATAAAAGCCCGGATGGAAAATCCTACTTTAAACAAAGTGAATAAAGTAATAAATAAAGAGATTTGAAAAATCTATTACAAAATCAGAAAGTTGCTCAAATCTCCGAACAGAAAAAGTGTGATCACAGAAGTTGATCAATGGGGAGTTTTTAAATGTTGTTCCATTGTTTTACATTGACCACATGGAAAGCCTGGTCTTTCTATAGTAGAAGTGCTATGGTAGATGTTCAGCACAGTGTAACTGATAGATTACATTTGTCAGTAAAAGTTCAGACATGGTCATTAGGGACACATGACTTCGTCTCCAGCTCAAGTCTCAATTCTCAACACCTAATTTAAAAATGTCTTCACGGAAACTCAGCAGCTCATTAATAAATGTGTTTCTTGATGAGCTCCATTTGCTGTAGAGAACAAGAACCTCAGAGATGGATGGCTTCTAGTTCCATTAGTTTCATAAGACCACCAGTAAGAACGGCGACAGAGCAAGTGCAGAAAGTGGTCCAATGCTGAGACCATGTCTGTTTTCACAACAGTAGCTACACTTCCATTGACTAGGAAATTTGGAAATTGGACCGTTATTGCGCTTGATGCATATCACAATGGACATATTTTGCAAAACTGTAACGGAAACACGTTTTTTTTCAAATTATGATGATGATGATGCGCTTCTTGGTAAGAACTGGCGGCCTTGGTCGCTGCACAGGGGGCGCCACCAGAGGTCCACAGCGTCACAGCTCATCAGAAGTTGAGCGTGTCATGTGGTATTGCTGGATCCACAGCTCCTCTGTAAAACCACCAACCATCATTTCCCAAAATGGCTTCATCTGTAGCCCCTCCCACGTGTACGGAGCTCCCCGCTCCATGGCCTGTATAAGACGTCGGCGTCTCCTTTGATCGATGATGATGAGCGCTAGTGCCGTGGCAGAAATGTGAATACATCTGCTGTCAAAGTATTGTTCACATGCGTCGCTTTGTTCTTGAAGGACTTATCGCGTGAGTTGGTTTGTGTTTTTTTTGTATAATTATGATTAAATGGAAAAATTGTAATCGCAGAATTGCATTTTTTTTTACATTTCTAGAATTTCAAGAAAGCTTGTGTTCCATGTGTAACGGAAACACAATGTGACACTGTCGTTGCATAAGTAGGGGGGAAAAAAACAACAGCATATTGTTTTAGCCACCCCTCAAAGTCTCACTCTGATCATCTTCTTATCTATTGTCAAAGTGTTCCCAGTGGTCTTTTCATTATGATGCCATCTAGATAGAAAAACCTGTGTTGTTTTCTAGGACATAGTTCCTGCAGAGCAGCAGGAGTTCATTAGAATTTCACTTCTGAGTTTTTGGCAGAACCAATGGTGTAGAGCACATGTGTCAAACTCAAGGCCCGGGGGCCAAATGTGGCCCTCCATGTCATCTTATGTGGCCCGCGAGAGCATAAAAGTTTTCAAATTCTTAAAATAAAAATAAAAATTGGTGTGTATTTATTCATATCTAGGGGGAATCTGACTTGAAATATGGGATTGGACAACTAAACATTAGGACTTAAACACTGTCCATATAACCTAACCTGACAGAATCAAATGTAAAAGGATTTATGCTAGCGTAACAAGCAAACATGTTTTTTTTTTCATTGCATTTAGTGACACATATAAGTTATATCTGGTGCTTTGAGGACAGCCGCTATGCTGATGTGGCCCTCAGTGAAAATGAGTTTGACACCCCTGGTATAGAGCAAGTGCACTCCTTACCCTTCCTGTTGCTGAGAGCTCTCTGTTTACACGATGTCCTGCTAGCTTACAGCCCCTCACACCCCCAACCTTACAATACCAATGCAAAAAACGACATACAAGCTCAGACGAGGAAAACAAAGAAGTTCATGGATCTATTTGTCTGCAAGTGGATGCAAAGAAATGCAGCATATTTTCTATGTCACGAATACGATCTTTTTCAAATGGCATTTTTTGTCGGCTCTTGATTCACAACAATTTAAATAAAGAAATACTCAGAAATATAATTTTAATCTTCATTTTATTCATCTATGTCCTCCATTAGGAGAAAAATGTTACAACAACAAGTTAAAAGGACCAAAAACACAATTTTCATCGGAGTGGGTCTTTAGTTTATTAGTGTAGTAAATTACACTTTACATTAATCAGTAAAATAAATATTTTAAAGAAATAGTACATTTTAAATTCAACTTTAAAAAAGGTTAAAAAAAAAAACTAAAGCTAAGCATAAACAGAGCGAGTCTTTTTTTCAGGCTGACTATTCTGCAGCATATGGAGAAGAAGCTGAATTAATCTCACGTGGAGATAAAGAGTTACTTTATCTGTCTTTGACATATTATTCTGGGATGTTTGTTTAAAAACCCCCTTCACCTGAAAAGTGGAGTTCACATCAACGTTCAGCGTGTGCACACACTCAGACGCACAGCTCAGCCTGGCAGCTTGCATAATAAATGAACGGCATGTTTACGCCTTCAGCACACGGGTTGATAACACCTCTGTAAATATAAATTGTTCATGTGTAGAAGGCCAGCGTCTTAGCTGTGTCTGTTCATTAACTGCAGGTCAAAACCACAAACGCTATCTGCGTCTGTGCCAGCTCAAGAAAAGTAAATATTTGCAGATGGAAAAGTTCATCCCACCACTGAACTTTGAAGGTATGAATGATAAAATCCACTGAATTATTGACTTCTGCTGTCAGATTGTCTCCAACAGTTTTATCCAAGTGGCACCTGCCAGGATGAAAGCTTGTATCAGCTATATGCTTTCATTAATCTAATGATTACTGTCAATCTCCGTGGATTAGTGTGTGCATTATGGACCTGAAAATATGAGGGGGGAAGAGGCAGCTTCTGCATGCGTGTTTGGAGGAGGGCTTGGTTTTATGGGAAAACCCATTAGGCATGGTAATTAGAATGAAATGTCTATCTCATTCATTTCAGTGGCTGACTTCAATTATGAGGCATTAAACGTTGTGCTTTAGAGAAATATGTCTTAATCTTGGCCAAAAGATATTCTGAGATTCCTGCGATTGCCCCTTCTTTTGCTCCAGTTTACCATAAGATCTAGTATGGAGAGAGAAGATGCAATAAATTCATGAAAAAGGAGGTTGAAAGATTAAGTGGGGGATAAAGATTCATGTTGTGATGAGTAAATAATCTGCAGAGAACAAATTAATACCATAATAAATGACTGGGTCTTGTTTACATTGTATGCTTTGTTCTTCTAGTGTTATTATGAATCATTCATTTGTTTTCATGTTGCTCAAACTACTTTCACTGTGTTTGTAGGGTTTCCAAGGTTTGCTCCTATGTTTCTGCTAAAACACGATAAGATTTATAGTTTAAAAAAATGAATCTTCCACTGCGAATGTGAGGACTGTTTGCTCTAGTTTAGATTATTTTGAGGCGATATTTCCTTGGTTTTTGCTCCGTGTTTCAGAGTTTCCTGTCAGTCACACCAGGCTTAGGTCATCAATTATTGACAGCTGTCTTGACTTGTGTTAATGAGCCTCAGTTTATATGAGTATCCGGTCTTCAGGTTGGCTGTTTTATCACTGCTTTGTTTCTTCTCAGGTTTTGTCATGGTTAACTTTTGGTAAACATCAAAGTTTATTAATTGAACCTGTGAGTTTTCTGACAGCAAATTTTTCAAATGCAACCCTTTTTTATATACATATTTTAATTTAAAAGCAAACTAAAAACAGTCCTAAAACCACCAATACTATCTAGTTGGATGGAAGTGAAGTAATTCATTAAGACACAGTAAACCAAATGACAAATCATTTTCTTTGCTGTTGGCTTAAATGTGCAGAGTATTAAATCTGATTTCAGTGTCAGGATATGGATTTACTGATTCCTATTTTAAAAGTACAGGTCCGGTTCAATTTAGTGGTCAAGTATGAATGCACTGAAAAGAATTGTAACTCTGGTGGCTGATGGTGTCATGTGCAAGACAAAGCTAAAAACGTGTAAAATAAGAAAAACTGCTGTGTGGTTTCAAACTCCATGGCTGAGTTCATCAAAGTGAACTGAGGATGAAGCTGTCCTTGTCTATAGAGCTAAACTAAATACTATAGATTAGTTAAAAAATAATAGTTTTTAAAATTGTTTTATTTTACTAGTATTACTTTTGTGAAATATTTAAATCTTTGATGCAGTCTTTAAAAAAAAGGAATTTTAAGCACTAAAAGACAAATAGGAATATAAACAAATATAGATGCTGTCAATCCAAACAAGTTAGTCTTTTGATGCAATAATTTTAAAGAGTAAAAAAAACTAAAATAGTTTTATCCATATGTATCCCATATACATTAACATACACATAAAATGTTTCAGTAAAAAATGTTTGTCTTACGTTCACTTAGACACTAGAATAAAAATTACAGAATTAAAAAAGGAGTAAAATACGGCTTTGATGGTAAAAGAACGGTGTCCTTGGGGATTTTCCCTCCCTCAATGCTGAATTAAAATATCAATTAAATGTGGAGAGACTGATTATGTAAAGGGCACAGGCGCATGGTCAGACAGAGAATTATTGATCTACCACCACTCCCTACAAACTGAAACAACAGAAACGGTTAAAAATGAATAACACCGTATGGGCCAGACGTTCCTTTAGAGAAGCCCGGTTCATTGATGGAATATGCAGCTGCACTGAGAGCTGCGCAGTTCCAAAACAAAGCCTGCTATTGTGCGTGTTCAGAGGCGCTGTTGACTTTTCTGGGTTTGGAGACATTTGAGATGAACCATCAAACAACAGAAATGTGCTGATGTCAAACAAAGCGCTATCACTGATCTTTTATGAATGAAATGTGTGCTTGGAGCAAAAGCCGAAGCCAGAGCGTGCAGACTGTTGTCCGACAGAAGTTCAGGCCCTGCTATGATCCTCTGATAAAGTCATTCACACACATGTACTGAAAAATACGTGGAAGTTTGAGAAGTTTTTACAAAAAAATCCCCACATTTTCTTAAGATGGACTAATGGATTTTCCAAAAAGCACATCAGGCTCCCAGAAACGACTGCTGCGAAGCAAAAGGAGTCCCAGCCTGACCCATTGACCGGTTCGGGTAAAGAATCAGTGAATGGAACAGCTGTCCATTCATTTATTTATGTTTGCAGAAACCTGAAGAACGAACTCCACAGCTTGAAATGTCCAGTGTCAAACAAAAAATGTAAGTCAATAACTGAATCATTGTTTTTGTCATTGTCACATAAAGTGCTCTTAGCTCAGTGCATCTTTTATAAAAAAAAAAATGGAAGTAATTTGTAAATAATTTGCAACTGATAAATAATATCGTCATATAAAACTAATAAAAGGTGGACCAGTGTGATAAAGGAGTGTTTTCAATAAGAAAACAACAGTGCAGAGGGTCAATTGCCATATCGCAGGTCATCTTTTGTGCTCTCACCGTTTCACAGATTTTTTTTTATTGAGTCCTGATTGGCTGTAAACCATTTGTCAATCCTCCAGCGTGTCATTTGTTTTCATACAGTAAAAATGGGAAAGGTCATGTCAGGTGCAATGGGTCACAACCGGGTCCAGTTCTTAGCGTGAATTTTGTTGGGAAAACATCATGGGCCAGTTGTTCAAAAAGTTTAATCTGGATCAAAATGATCCGGATTTGGAAATCACATTTCTTCCTATGCAGGATCAGGTAATCTGTCTTACTTTTATGCCGGTTTTTCAAACCAACATTGGACTGGATCACCCTGATCCAGATACAGTTTTCAAGATTACCAAATCCAGATTACCTGTGCTCTAAATGGGACAACATATCACAACACGGGCTACCAGCCATGTAAAGAACAGGTAGAAGAGCCAACATGGGGTCACTGTAAGAGTTTGTTATTCTGAGACAAAACACAAAAATGACAAACATCCACTTCCATTCATAATTTCTTTTATGATCCCTCATCTGAGTCACAAAAAATAAAAAAACAAATATACATTGCGCTGGGACGCAAGTCGGGGTCTGATCAACCCCGGCTGGGTCGCCTGGGTGAGGGTGTATGATGTTGTGAGACCCGAAACACCCGATGACCTCAGGATACATCACTGAGGATGCGTCCCAGTGCATCCATGAGATGTTTCATGTACAAGTACAACAAATACATTGTGGATATTTTGAAAACGTCTTAGATAAAATGGCTAAATGTCCAATAGATAACAAAATAAAGAATGTTCAGGGAGTTTTTTTATCTGAGGAGGAGAGACCAGCATTTCCAAGCTCTGCTTTTAGGAGGCGGATCTGCAGTTCTGCTTTGGTTGTTTTTACTTTACTGAATAGCTTAACTGGTAGCCTATTTCTACTGTATCTCCTTCATCACTGTTACAACGGTTACACAAGTCAAGTGCAAAATATAAATAAAAGTATAAACACTAAATGAAACAAATGTATTATTTGACCAATTTTAAAGTTTTTCTACATTTCCCTCCTGGAATCCACCTTTAAATCCTGCCCCTGTTGGGATCAGGATAATCCAGTTTTTTTGGATCAAAGTTATCCAAATCCTACTGACAAGTTTTGAACAACAGAAACTGAAGGTTTGATCCAGATTAGAACTAGGATTGGATTCTGTGATCTAATCTGATTTCAGATTCCTTCTTTCCCTTTTGAACAACCCATTTTCAAGATTTGATCCAATCCGATCACCAAAATCCGATCAGCTTACCTTTGAACAACTGGCCCCATGAGATGTTTTATCCCTGCAGATCAAAAACAGTATCAGAGCAGTGGACATGAATTTGTGGAACTGTTCAGTTCTTCAAAAATACTGGGATGAAGTTCACAAACATCTGCAGAACATGTTTAGGATTGATTCTCCATGTAAAATCATTCATCTTCTAAACCAGTTTTGTTCTTTTCGGGGCTGCTGGAGCCTATCCCAGCCACTCGCTGGTGAAGGCAGGGGACATCCTGGACAGGTCACCAGTCTGTTGCAGAGCCACATTCACACACCCATGCACTCTCACATTCACACCTGTGGACAGTTTAGAGTGACCAATGAACCTATGAAGCATGCTTTTGGATGGTGGGAGGATGTCGGAGTCCACACAGAAAGGCCCCCCGTTTGTAACTGGACTGTGGACGGAACAATATGGACAAAAAAATAACTACACATCCTGCTGGCAGCAGGTAAAAAAGATGGCATAAACAGAAACCAACAACAATAGAGGAGTGGATCACTATCACTCAGCATTTACAGTATGGAAAAACTTTCATTCTCAAGTTAAATTCAGACAAATATGTTTTATAAAATGTGGACAGAACAAAACTGATTGTTTTGTAAAAGTCAATTTGTGGATATGTTACCCCCCCCCCCCCCAAAAAAAAAAAAAAAGAGAATGCATGCAGCTCGCCAAACAGCTTCACATCCACTTTAGAGGTGTATTTCTAATGAAGATCTGCCGCTCTGCAGGAACTATGTTTTAAAAAAAAGGGAATCATCATAATTAAAGTACCGCTGGAAACCCTTTTACAACAGACCAAAATATGATCAGATTTTAAACATCAGTAGAAAAATAAAGATGATTTCTTTGTAGATTTTGTTTATCAGGGGTTTTTAAATAAAAACTGCATCATATTTGTAATAAATGAGGGAACACTGCACATCAAACAGTAGCTGTAAATGATAGGATAAATTAAAAATAAATGTACATCCGTACGATCGACGTGTATTTTTTATTCAATTTCTGTGGGCCGATGGAACAATTGTTCGGCTAAATGTTTCTACAAAAAGTTACCAGCACAATGGGAGCAAACGATTCTCTTCATGAGAGCCTCTTCATAGGAGTGGTACTGTGTAAATGAGTTTGTAGCAGAAAAGTACTTCCAACCAAAAGTACAAAGAAAACA
>JAUDJI010000437.1:0-14133 GCA_037389245.1 Oryzias sinensis | reverse complement strand
CGTATTTTGCGCTCTCTGTGTATAGGACACACTGAGGAGCGCAGGGGAAAACAACTCTCTGCTGCAGAGGTTGTGAACAGGTGAACAGGTAGAGAGGCGGGGGAGGGGCTTTGGCTTCAGACTGTCAGAGATGCAAACACGAGCGTCAGATTAAGACGCAGCTTTCACTGCGGAAATTGAAGCAGAGACTTTCCCTGTGATGATTTTATGTACTCAAACATGGAAACATGATTACCAAATAGAACTCTTCAAAATAATAAACTTGATCTCTCCACATTCTCTGTGTCTACCATGCATTGATGTAAACAGACATCGCTCCATGCAGCGATCAGACCATAACTTTAGCTCCGCCCACACGCGACCACGGTATCATCCTTTAAAGAACACAATTTTTAGAGGAGGGGCGTTGCACACCCCCAACAGGTTCTAATGACAGAGCCCGTTAGGCGTCTCTGTCTGGTGTGTACACGGAGCTTTAGTACATAAGACTCCAACACGCACACAGCCTAACGTAGTCCGTTATTATATATTCATGAGGGGAAAAAGCCGTTGAACCGACCCTAAAACCGCCCAAATTATGCATACCCACCCAAAGCCATTTCCCCCCGCAATTTTAGAACCAAAACCGCCCAATCTGGCAACACTGGCCACAGGAGACTTGAAACCTTTGAAAATGAGCAACATTTTGATTTAAAAAACAAATGACAGAATATCAGTTTTTGGGATGGATATTATTATCAAAGGCAGATGTTTCAAAGCTGGAGGGAGGGACAGACACAAGTGTGCATTCATGAAATGACAAGTATTAAGTATTCTTCCTATTTATTGTCATGATCTGCTTAGCGTGGAGGACCCAGATGCTGGAACCCAGAGAACGAGACAGGTAAGTGGCAGGTAAGAGAGTAATTTATTTTCTCCAAGGAGGTCCGGTGGTCCGAGGGAGATCCTGAGACGACTGTGACTGGTGGCGTGGCTGGAGGTTCGAACGCGGTCGGCGTAGGTTGAGGTTTCCTGTTGATGCTCCGTGAAGCGGGTCCAGTGTTCCACTGACGTCACTCGTGGCGAAGGTTTCCTGAGGCAGGAGAGCAAGGTAAGTCAAGGGCGAGAAACAAGACAGAGAGCTTGACATAAACTGACTAGAAACCAGGCTTAGTCACCATAAGGGGTAACTATCTGGCGATGAACTGGTGGATGAGGTCTCCTTTTAACGGCAGGGTTTGATGAGGTTGAGTGACGACAGCTGGTGGTGGTTGGGAGAGGAGCAGCTGGAGGAGGGGAGGGGAACTGATCCGGGCACCATGACATTTATAAGCTTTATATTTTTAATTACTCTTTGGGGGACTCATATTAATAAACTTTATTTACAAAGCACTTAAATTACCCATACAGACCAAAAGTGCTGTACAATGACAGAGAATAAAAACGTAAAAAATCAGATAAAAATAAATTATAAGTGTACAAGTAAATGCTCATAAAGCTACAGTTAAAACAAAGTATATCACAAACATTCATAGAAAAGAATAAATTAAAATGTTGTGGGATAAAAGAAAGAGAGGAAACTTTCTTATTATTTATTAAACGCCAAATTAAAACCCATGAGGACTCTCTAACATGGATTGAAAGATCCTTCCAAAGTTTTGGAGCTGCTGCAGCAAAAGCATGGGAAAGCAATTGATAAAATGTTTGATGCCAAGTTAACAATCATCAATTCTCTTATAACTTTCATGAACCTATGGCTGAAAATCTATAATAGTTTATAGTTTGTATGTAATGTAATTCAATTATTCCTTAAAAAACCTGTGAGAAAATGTCTTGACTATTAAAAAAAAAAGCATTATAATGCATCTTGTGACATTTCTCACCACTTCATGAAGTAAAAAAAAAAAACAGTGAAAAGGCTGTCAGCTTGCAAGCACTGAGTGTAAGACATGCAATTTACACATTTCTCATGGAGTGACATCAAAAGTTCTTTTCGTCACATGGTATGAAAATAAAAACACGCTCATCACAGTTTCCCTCACATCTTATAGTTGTGGACGAATATTGAAGCTTCCCAGTGTTCATTTTTCTTTTCACAAATGACCAAAATATATAATAATATATATAATAATAATAATAATTGTTACTTTATTTATCCCACAATGGGGAAATTGTTCTCTGCATTTGACCCATTCCCTGGGGGAGCGGTGAGCTGCAGGTGACCCGCGCTCGGGAGGCAGTAGCGTTAAGGGTCTTGCCCAAGGGCCCTCACTGGGTGATGTTAATTGCTCGCCATTGATATGGTCATTNTCAATCAATCAATCAATCAATCAATCAATCAATCAATCAATCAATCAATCAATCAATCAATTTTTATTATATAGCCCAATATTTGCAACATTGGTCATCTAAATAAGTAGTCTGCTTTCTCTTTTTTAAGGTTATTTAACTTTTGTTTTTTGTTATTTTTATGTTTGTCTTTCTGCTCATGTGCTTTCACATCAGGCTTCAGTTTCCAATCACAGCTGCTTTGTGTTAGTAGATAATTACCCACAGGAGTCTACAGTAGGAGCTTTGTCATTGCAGCATTGTCTTAGTTTTATCTGCTGTTTAGGCAGACCATGGGTTTCTGTTGGTTATATACCAGTTAATTCATGAAGTGAAGTTGCTGTTCACAAAGTTTGTCACCTTGATATATATTTTTTTTGCTTCACTTAAAATGTATGAAAACCATTAAATTAATTCTTTAAAGTAATTCATAATGTGTGCAAAGCTGGTTGAGTGGAGGACTGGCACATGGGAAAGAGGGTTCTATTCCCATGATAAGCTTCATCCACTGTGGGTCATTGTTGCCGTAAGAGGCCCAAGTCTGGTTCTCCCTGTGTGACTCAGTGCTTTGGTGTGGTGACTAGGGCTGTGCCAAAATATCGATATGGTGATATATCGCGATATTTAGTCCCGCGATCGATTATCGATACGTCTTCATCAAGTATCGACCTTTTATTTACCTTTTAAAACCCTGTAAAACGTTATATTAACCATCCTTTGGTAAGACAATTCCTTGGAGGGTCGATAGGGGGCGCTCGTTGCGAGATTGGTTGTTGCGGGTGGACGAAGAAGAACACAAATTCAAACAAAGATGGCGGAGCGGGACAACAATGAGAAGCGACGGCAGCAAGTTAAAAGACGCGCTGGCAGCATTGAAGCTGCATCACCCGGAGTTGTGTGAGAAAGCTGTGGCTGCTGCTGCCTGAACCCGACACAGCCCGACGCGGATACTTTTTTCCAGACGAAGCTAGGGCCGTCTTCTGAGAGACAGAGCAGCGGCAATAACAAATGGAAAACGTCCCCTGCAGCGCGGTGGAGAACGAGGGATTTGGGTTTTTATTGAATGCAGTAGAGCCACGCTTTGACATTCCCTCTCGGAAATACTGAAAAAAGGATCCCTGTACTGTACGTCCAGACCAGAGGTATAGATGAGATGGAAACGGAAGAAAGAGAGGCATCCACCCCTTTGACCCCCCTTCTCCTCTAAGCAGAGGTAGACGAGTGGCGTCTTGATGCTAAATATGTTTATGTTCATGTTTTTCTCTCCAGAAAAACATGAACATAAACATAAATCACATGCAGCTTTTCCCCAAAGGTTTTGTTCACAAAGATGTTAACTTTTAGATGCACTTCAAGTTTTTTATGTATTTTATCCATGGTAATTTATTTTGAAAGCAGTTTATGTCTTAAAAACTTAAAGGAAAGTTCCTAGCTACTTGATTTTTATTTTTCTGTGAGAATTATATTTTTGTCTACACCACATTTGCACTAAATGGTGTCATTTATTTTTTAACAAAGACACTATAATTTGTTCACAGAATTAATATCTGATTTTCAGCTATTATTTTAAATTAAGCAATGGCTATGGCTTTGTTTTTCAAAAGTTAATACCAATGTGTCTGGCAGCTACTTGACATTCATTTTTTATCCTGTTTACAGCAATTTTTTACTAAATAATGACACTGCTGTTGATGTTCACTATTGTTTAAACTGAATTTTACAGATATTTCCAAATGAAAATTGTCATTGTTTGTCAAAGACAGAGTATTACTGATTTCAGCAATGTTACACAAAAGTCTGTTATTCATTACACCAAATAGGACACAAGTTGTTTATTATCATGGTGTTTAAAAAATAAATGGGGAAATATTTTCCAAAAAGCTGTTTTTAAAGTTCTTCTTTCTTAAAGTTTAATATATCGTGAGTTGTTAGAGACGAGATATATCGATTATCGCATTATCGCCATATCGTGATAGTATCGTTATCGTGAGCAATGTATCGCAAATCGTATCGTATCGTGAGGTACCCAGTGATTCCCAGCCCTAGTGGTGACCCCCCTGATGGGATAGGCATAAAATCAACCAACATTTTGGTATTCATTCTTTCATTCATCTTCCCTCGTTTATTCCCTTTCGGGATCACGGGGCTGCCGCTGTAGGTACCATATCTGATCGGCCTGGAACTTCCGTTCAGGGTCCTTTCGACTGAAGGTAACGTCACACTACGGTAACCCCACTTGGACAAACTACGTAGCGTCGAGATCTGCTCGGGCTGTACACATTTTCATTTCACGTTCCCTTTTGTAACCTAAAGTTATTTTCCCTCATAAATTGTGTCTAACAATATTCTTTGTCCATCCATCCATCTTCCTCCGCTTATCCGGAACCGGGTCGCGGGGACAGCAGACTGAGCAGAGATGCCCCGACTTCCTTCGCCCCCGCCACTTCCTCCAGCTCCTCTGGGGGTATCCCGAGGCGTTCCCAAGCCAGCCGAGAAACGTAGTCACTCCAGTGTGTTCTGGGTCTTCCCCGGGGCCTCCGCCCAGTGGGACATGCCCGTAACACCTCTCAAGGGAGGCGTCCGGGAGGCATCCGGACTAGATGCCCGAGCCACCTCAACTGGCTCCTTTCGATGTGGAGGAGAAGCGGTTCTACTCTGTGCTGTCCGTGGGACCCACCCTATCTCTAAGGGAGCGCCCCGCCACCCTACGGAGGAAGCTCATTTCAGCCGCTTGTATTCGGGACCTCGTTCTTTCGGTCATGACCCATAGCACATGACCATAGGTGAGTATTGGACTGAAGACCGATCGGTAAATTGAGAGCTTTGCTTTTCGGCTCAGCTCTCTTCACCACAACGGACCGATACAGCGACCGCATAACTACGGACGCTGCTCTGATCCACCTCTCAATCTCACCCTCCAGTGTTCTCTCACTCGTGAACAAGACCCCCAGATATATAAATTCCTCCACCTGGGGCAGGGACACTCCACCCACCGAGAGATGGCAAACTACCTTTCTCCGGTCGAGAACCATGGCCTCAGATTTAGCTGTGCTGACCCTCATCCCAGCCACTTCACACTCGGCCACAAACCGCCCCAATGCACGCTGGAGGTCCTGGCTTGATGAAGCCAACAGGACAACATCATCTGCAAAAA
The DNA here is from genome assembly GCA_037389245.1 of Oryzias sinensis. Taxonomy (NCBI): domain Eukaryota; kingdom Metazoa; phylum Chordata; class Actinopteri; order Beloniformes; family Adrianichthyidae; genus Oryzias; species Oryzias sinensis. Next base: position 8,672 of record JAUDJI010000437.1, on the reverse strand, counting down.
GCAGAGAGGAAATCCTGTGGTCGCCAAACCAGATCCCCTCCAGCCCCTGGCTGCACCAAGAAATTCTGTCCATAAAAAACTATGAACAGAACCGGTGATAAAGGGCAGCCCTGCCGGAGTCCAATGTGGACCGGGAACAGGTCGGACTTAATGCCAGCTATGCGAAACCAAGCTCCTACTCCGGTCATACAGAGACCGGACCGCCCTCAGTAAGGCTCCCCGGACCCCATACTCCCAGAGCATCCCCCACAGGATACCACGGGGGACACGGTCGAACGCCTTTTCCAAATCCACAAAGCACATATGGACTGGATGAGCAAACTCCCACAATCCCTCCAGCACCCTAGATAGGGTGTAGAGCTGGTCCACTGTTCCACGACCAGGACAGAAACCGCACTGTTGTTCCTGAATCCGAGGTTCGACTATCGGACGGATTCTCCTCTCCAGTACCCTGGCATAGACTTTCCCAAGGAGGCTGAGGAGTGTAATTCCCCTGTAGTTGGAACACACCCTCCGGTCCCCTTTCTTAAAGAGGGGAACAACCACCCCTGTCTGCCAGTCCAGTGGTACAGTTCCCGAATGCCACGCGATGCTGCAGAGACGTGTCAGCCAAGACACTCCCACAGCATACAGAGACTTGAGGTACTCAGGGCGGACTTCATCCACTCCTGGGGCCTTGCCACTGAGGAGCTGGTTGACTACCTCAGTGACTTCAGCCCGGGTAATAGACAGCCTCGCCCCAAAGTCCTTGTCCTCTGCTTCTTCAAAAGAAGGCATGTCAGTGGGATTGAGGAGATCCTCGAAGTATTCTTTCCACCGCCCGACAATGTCCACAGTCGAAGTCACCAGCCCACCACCTGCACTGAAAACGGTGCCTGTGGAGCTTTCCCCACCTGAGGCGCCGAATGGTTTGCCAGAATTTCTTCGAGGCCAACCGATAGTTCTATGGCCTCACTGAACTCCTCCCAGGACCGAGTTTTTGCCTCCGCAACAGTCCGGGCCACAGCTCGCTTAGACTGCCGATACCTCTCAGCTGCCTCTGGAGTCCCGCAAGCCAGTCAGGCCTGGTAGGACTCTTTCTTCGTTGACGGCATCCCTTACTTCCGGTGTCCACCACCGGGTTCGGGGGTTACCGCCGCCACAGGCACCAGAGACCTTGCAGCCACAGCTCCGAGCAGCAGCAGAGACAACGGAGGTGGAAAACATGGTTCACTCCGACTCAATGTCCCCGAGCTCCCTCGGTACCTGGTTGAATTTCTCCCGGATGTGGGAGTTAACGACTTCCCTAACAGAGGACTCAGCCAGACATTCCCAGCAGTTCCTCACAGTACGTTTGGGTCTTCCAAGTCTTTCCGGCCTCCTTCCCCGCCAGGGAATCCAACTCACCACCAGGTAGTGATCGGTTGACAGCTCCGCCCCTCTCTTGTGTCTTGGACACCCGGGTGTCCAAGACACAAGGCAGAAGGTCGCCTGAAACAACTACAAAGTCGATCATCGACCTCCTGCCTAGGGTGTCCTGATGCCAGGTGTATTGATGGACACCCTTTTGCTTGAACATGGTGTTCATTATGGACAAACTATGACAAGCACAGAAGTCCAATAACAAAACACCACTCGGGTTCAGATCAGGGGGGGCTACCAATCACGCCCCTCCAGGTGCCACTGTCGTTGCCCATGTGGGCATTGAAGTCCCCCAGGAGGACAATGGAGTCCCCCGTTGGGGCACTTTCCAGTACCCCTTCGAGAGACACCAAGAAGGTCTGGTACTCCAAACTGCTGTTCGGGCCGTAAGCCGAAACCACAGTTAGAGACCTGTCCCCCACCCGGAGGCGGAGGGACATGACCCTCTCGTCCACCGGGGTGAACTCCAACACTTGGCGGCTGAGATGGCGGCTGAGCTGGGGGCTCACAAGTGAGCGCACACCAGCCCGCCGCCTCTCACCTTGAGCAACTCCAGTGTGGTATAAAGTCCAACCCCTCTTTAAGGACTGAGTTTCAGAGCCCAGGCTATGTGTGGAGGTGAGCCCGACTATATCTAGACGGTATCTCTCAACCTCACCAGCTCAGGCTCCTTCCCTCCCAGAGAGGTGACGTTCCATGTCCCAAAAGGCAAGTTCCATGACTGGGGTTTTGGCCGCCGAGGCACCGGCCCTCGACTGCCACCCGAACCACAATGCACCGGGTGGTGGGCCCATGTGGGAGTTGTCCCACGTCACTCTTCAGGCGCTCGCCTGCGGGCCCCAACCCCGGGCCTGGCTCCAGAGTGGGGCCCCGGTGACGCCAATCCAGGCGATGTAATCGGGTCCTTGATCTTTCCTTTCATCAGGGGGTACTGAACAGCTCTTTGTCTGGCTGGTCACCCAGGACCTGTCTGCCATGGGAGACCCTACCAGGGGCTTAACCCCCAGACAGCTTAGCTCCTGGGATCATTCGAGCTCTCAAACTCCCCCACCACGTTAAGGTGGTGGTTCACGGGGGAGCAACATTCTTCGTAATTTTTATAAAGACATGTTGCCTCAATCCGCTTGTTATTCCAGTTTGACTTCAGCCGTGGAGTAAAGGTTAATGGCCGACGAAGTGTGCGTTTATTACTTTTTAACGCATGCCGTGGGGAGGACGGTTGCTTCCGCGAAGTGCATTAAAAAGTAATAACCGCACACTTCGAAGGCCATTAACCCGCTTATACCATGGTCAGTTACAAAAGCGATACATATTAACCAGGTTTTGCCCCTTAATTCTTGTTTTATTTTTTTCTGATTTGGATCGCTTTTCTTACAGCGTCGCGCAGCACCACCGCTGCAGTCAAGATTCGGCAATATATATATGCTGATCGTCCCAATGGGTTGAATAAAGCATCAGTTCAGAGAGAAAGTTCATCTCTTACCGCTTGTTTTTGTCCATATGATGAAGCAAAAGGTTGTTTTAAAGAAGCCGGCGCAGTGATACAAAACATTTAAGCTAGCTGACCGGAACTTCTTTTTTCACCGTGCGGTTATCAGGTTTTAATACATACCCAGCAGCCAATCAGAATCGAGTTTTCAACCAAACCATGGTATAAAATGTTGTTAGCATGGCTAAATGTTGTTCTTCCAGGACCGTTCTGCCAATAATAAAGAACTGGGCGCATGGATTAAAAAAACTACAAGCGAACATGCATTCAATACTAATCATAAAAATAATAAAGGCACATTTATAAAACAATCTCGTTTTATGTCAGACTTCTTAATATTTTCTTTTATGGTAGTTTGTAATAATTAGTCCGAAGACCCCGAACAGAAGTTCCAGGCTGAACGGTTATGGTACCTACGCTGGAGCCTATATCCCGACCACTTGTGGGCGAAGGCAGGGGGCAACCTGGACAGGTCGCCAATCTGTAGCAGGGTAGAGTGTCCACAATCACACACCCATGCACTCTCACATTCACACCTAGGGACAATTTAGAGTAACCAATTGACCTATGGTGGGAGGAAGCCAAAGTCCACAGAGAGAACCCACGCATGCACGGGGAGAACATGCAAACTCTACACAGAAAGGCTCGCCATTGATGTTCTGGTTCAGGTCCCCCAGCCAGGACTTAACCCGGGGGCCTTCTTGCTGTAAGGCAAGAGCGCTAACCAGACAGACATTTTGATATAGTCCATTAAATTATTTGACGTGTTTGAGGATGGACTGCATGGTGGTGCAGTGGTTAGCGTTCTTGCCTCACAGCAAGAATGCCCCTGATTGAAATCCCTGCTGGGGGACCTGAAACAACATCAATGGGGGACCTTTTTGTGTGGAGTTTGCATGTTCTCTCCCGGGGACTCCAGCTTCCTCCCACTGTCCAGAAAACATGCTTCATAGGTCAGTTGGTTGCTCTAAATTGTCCACACACATACAATAGGTGTGAATGTGAGTGTGTGTGGGTGTGTGATTGTGACCCTGTGACAGACTGGTGACCTGTCCAGGGTGCCCCCTGCCTTCGCACACAAGTGGCCTGGATATAGGCTCCGGCAGCCCCGTGACCCCGAAAGGGAACAAACGGATTAGAAGATGAATGAAAGTTTTAGGATGCGACTATTAACGCGTTATTTGGAAGGGGTTAGAGTTACAGTCATGGTTAAAATACGCAGTGCAGCAATCTGTATGTTACCCTCACGTATGACATATGGCCAAGATGAATTTTCATTGGTTTATATGCCGATTGCATATACAGTACAGACCAAAAGTTTGGACAGACCTTCTCATTCAAGTGAATGGGAAGATGTGTCCAAACTATTGGTCTGTACTGTAAATATGAAAAAATAACATTGGCTCATGTTTTATTGCTGTTATCTTTATTAAGTTATATATATATATACATACGCTTTGCTTATGCTTACATACACATATTATTTTCTTTTGGCGTCTGGAAAAATGAACTAACAAGAAGATACTTCCAGATACTAGCATTCACCCTTGTCCAACAATGTGCAGATTAATTGAACCAATTCATCACAGTGACTAAAAACGTTTCCACTTTCAGGTCACCAACCCCCTTTATACAAAATTAAGTGAATTAAATTTATTAAACTCCTCCTTTACTCTTTTTCTTTTTTCACTTCCCTCCTCTACCTCTCTTTTCCCCCTCCATTATTCCTTTTCTTTTTTTTTATTGTGGGAAAAAACGATACAAAAAATAACCCAAGCTATGTAAATGTAGAGATTCATCCATTGCATGAGTTCAAATTAACTTCAAGCTAATGAATTAGCCAACCAAGCTAGTTCTAAGTTTCAAAAACAATTAATTTATGATTCCTGTTTTAAGTGCAGATTGTTTGTCATTGAGGTTGCCATGCACTTCACCTGATTAAATATCCAATGCTTTGTCAAATAATCACCATAAAAAAAATTTGAGAGTGGAAATGTTTCTGAAAATGGGGACTGCAGAAAAGAGAAGACCAAAAAAATAGATTATAATTACATTGGTATGCAGATTACAGGCATTGTCTCAGTTGGACGGCTCGAGTGTGTTGGTGCATGATAAACTACCACTCCATCGCTCTCAAGTTCTTTTTTTCCATTTCTCAATGCCTCTAGCTAGTCAAAAAGAAGTTGGAACTGTTTGTTGAAATCCTCTAAAAAATGCTAGTTGAAAATAGAATACAAAAAACAGAAAGACTTTATAATGCTGTTTTTTTTCTCTGTTTTCCTGCAGATGCATTCTGTTGTGAAAAGAGTCTGTTTACATTTTCTCAAAGCCTGTCAGTGTTGATTGAATTTGTGTTGTTGATACCAGCTTGATTCAATTTGTGCGTTAATGAAATCTGATGTTTTGCATTCCAAAGCCAGATTTCCAACAAGCTTAACAGCTATGGTGTGCAAGTTGTTTATTGGAAAGGTGCATAGAATATTGTGTAGGTTTCCCTGTCCTTACAAACCAAGTCCGGGTACATTTTATGCCTTTTATTCAATTTTATTGTTTCAATTTTTTAGCGACCTATATGACTCTGAATTCCACCTTAAAGAACCAAAGTGGAACAACGCCAAAGTATTTCTTTCACTCTAATTTTATGCTGCAAAAAGCGATTACATTTTGTTTTGTGTAATTGACTTTGTAAATACTTATTAATAATCACTAATTGATAACATATGCACAGATTAGTAATGCTGTGCTAATATATCAGGTATGGGTGATATTAATCGATATTGATTTCATCGACAATTAATTCTAATCGATTATACAATTATTTCATTCATTCATTTCTATTCATACAACACAACCACATGGAATAGAATTGATCTATACCATTCAAAAAAATAGTTTCAAAATGAGACAAAACTCGAATCGAATCAAAAATCGAATCAAAGTGGGAAAAATCCTTTTGGAACAAGACATGGTAGGTTTATTTTACCATAACATAAAATTTACTAAGTAACAGCGGACAACACACGTGTTGACAGCAAACTAATTATCAAGCCATCATTCCAGTCCAATGTGTGGAAACACATTAAAATTAGCCAAGACATGTGACCACACAGTGTAGTAGTATGGTCCAAAACGCTCCCTTGGGGTTGTTTTGACGTGGAAAAACAACAGTGGGTGGAACTTTATAAAACCAAAATGTAAATGGATTTGCCATTCATTCTTGTTTACTTGTTTTTTTTAACAAATATTTTATTTACACTTGATTATTTTGGAAGACATAAAAGGAATCTAGAAAACTTCACCTGCACTGTTCAGTAACCAGGTATTTATCTCTGAGTCACCATGGTTGAATTTTTGGCTAAAGGTGTCCCGGATCGATAGGTCAGTGAATCGTTTCGTTCAAAATGAACCAAAATCCAAAGTGAATCAAATCAGCAACCACAAATATTGAATTGAATTGTTGTTATAATAAATAATTACACCCCTAATATCATTGGATCTTTCAGTGGTATTAATCTGTCTTCAGAACAAACAAAAAATTAAATGTTCAAATATTAATATGACAGTTAAGAGTAATTAGTTTTAGATATGCAATTTATCCATTTTTTATTTTTTTAGTTGTCAACCTTTAATTTTTTTAAATCAAACACATGGACTTAATGTAAGGGACTTGTCGGAAAAGGTGGACAAAATTATATGACCTCAGACATGCAATTTGTCTGCATTAGAAATGAAACATGACTATGGCAGGAGCAGTAATTTATACATATCATGATATGCAAACACAGCCGATAATATTATCCATCCAGGACTAAGACAGACTGTTACAAGAAAGTACCTCCTGGCTGCATTGCAGATGTAAAATTCATATTCTGTGGCCGAAGCTTGATCTTCCTCCTTCTCTCTGCAACAGGACCTGAACAGAATGTAATCACTTCAGAAAGCGGGTATTGGTCTTTTTAGTCTAGCTTTTTCTATCTATCAAAAAAAGGGTGTAATGAATCTCAAAGCAGCTTTAATGTATCAACATTTACTGCAGGATTTTGCTGTTGAAAAATGGATTACAGGATCTTCTGCTTTAGCAGACCAGAAGTAAAATTACTATGACAATCTGAGTCAGAATTATTAACAGGCATTCCTATGCAGCAACAAATGAAGAATTTTTGCTTATATAGGTCAACTCTGCACAGCATTTTATACACCTGTCGGTATGCACTATTGGTATTCTGCTGCGGTGCACAAGGTTTTTGATGTCAGGAGGACTGGCTTGTGTTTCTGCGGCAAAATTACCTGAAACATATATTCTGTCATACTGTGTAGAATAAGGCAAAAATAAACATAAGTGGTTGATCAATCAGCTGGAGCAACTGATTAAATGATTTAAGACCAGCATGACCCTTAGGGATGATGGCTAGATAGATGAATGAATGACAGATTTACAGGAAAAGCTGGAAGTTTTCCTTTTTTTAACACTGATGATGACAGCGCAAAGGCAGGGAAGCAGGGTAAATGTATGTATAGCAATATATTAAGGGGCAGAAATGTGTGCATGCAGCTAAAGCTGAAACACAATTCCAGGTTTCATACGATAAGGTTCCCAACAGAAAATGACAATGTGGAGACACGGTGTCTGGTGGAAAAAAGTAACGATTTGGTGCCATTTTCTTTTTCACCAGACTCTCTAGAGTTATAGCATGCAAGTTAAAATCATTGGGATGGGGTGTTGGCCAAGGCTTCACCCTGGGAATTGGGCTATTGTGGATCTGCCTGACCTATGTAGCACATCAGATTGTTTTCTTGTAATGGGCACAAACGGGAAGTGACAATAAAAAAACACTTTTACTTGTTTAATTACACCTATAAGTTCATAAAAAATCAAATCATCACACAGACACACACAAAACACGGTGGTAAGTAGAGCCGGGTTTTTAAAAAACCAGCAACCCTAAACACCAGGAGTCTAACACCCCTGATTGTGCTATCTTAGATGACCCCACCCTTGCATTGACGTGTTCTCCCTACCATGACAAAGGTGGATAAGGTGGAAAGATTTCATGTAATCCATGGACACCAGTGAAGATCACAAATCATTGAAGAAAAAAGGTTCAGAGCACTGTCTAGTGGGTCTAGATGTCCCAACTCCCAATGGTAAAGTGCCTAGGATAGCACAAGGGTTACCATACAGGACCCAAATCCACTCTAGAGGGGTCACATGAGCCACTTGGTCTAAACACCATCACTTCTGTTTCTGGTCATCAAAATTCAAAAAGCTGCGGGACACTCAGTCTTTGATGTCATGTAAACAGTAGTAGTTTCTTCTTGATGGGGACATATACACATCTGACTGTCATCAGAATAGCAATGAATGGAAACGCTGTGTTTTCTCATGATAGAGTCCAGTGTAAGAAAATGCAATGAAAAAAAAAGTCCCTAAAATTGAGCCTTGTGGAACTCCTCAAGACAAGAGGAGCTGTGTAAATCCAGAGAAATTCACACTCTCACATCTGTCTGCCAGATATGATACCACCGATCCCCCACCATGCTATAAGACAGGGCAGTAAAATCTTCTGGTCTACTTTACCAAACACAGCAGATAAATCCTGTAGCACAAGAATCTCCTGCATGTGTGTGGCATGTGTATATCCAGCCCCGCTCAGAACATTTGTTTATGACATTGACAATGATGAACCTATATCAACCTTTATTGTCTATTTTGTTCTCACCTTTTTATCCACTAGTTTTGTTTTTCTGTTATGTGGAACCCAACCCCATCCCCACTTTAACC
>JAUDJI010000436.1:0-14135 GCA_037389245.1 Oryzias sinensis | reverse complement strand
GGTCAACACCCCCAACCCTGGCCTGGGGGCACAGTAGTGCAGAGCCCCCCTGTCACCAGGCAGGAGCCATCAATGGGACGGCAACTGTGATGGTAGACCAGAACTATTCCAGTATGAAAGGTCCCCATGGGGGGAAAACATGGAGCTAAAAAAAACAACAACAACTGAGGGAAAAAAATCAGTAAAAACAGGTAGAACTGAAGTACAGTTAAGGCCCGTACACACCGGGACGAATATTCGCCAGCGTTTTTCGCTAGCGTTTTTTGTGTTCACACCCAGGCGATTTTCGCTGACGATGAGGCGAGCGAACATGCAATTTCATTCTCTGACATTAGATGGCGCTTAATGTAAAACAGAAATACTTCTGTACACAAGGTGGTCGCTTTTCACTCAGAAGAAGAGAGCCAGTATTTACGCGCTTGTCAGAATCAAACAAAGAAAACATGAATATTTCAAGCACCAGCAGCTCCAGTTCCAGTTCCAGTGATGAAGAAATTATTGTTCTGATGAATGATGAAAGACGCCAGAAAAGACGCCGATTTTGGGTACATCCCATAGTTACGAGAAGAGAAGAACATGCAGAGTTTTATCGACTGGTAAAGAGCTGAAAATGTATCATGAGCGTTTTCGGGGATATTTTAGAATGTCCGTCATTATTTCTTCGCGGCAGTGTAGACGCTACTTGGCATCTATCTTCTTCACCGTGACGTATGTGTGCTCAGTAAGACAGTTTTGTGTTTGAGCGCCCCCAAGTTGTGTTTTACTGTAACTTCAGAAGCTCCAGACACGTGTGCAAAAGCTCCATTCTCATTGGTCGTATAGTTTTTGACGCGGAGCGTCAAACCAAAAAAACGAAACCGAAGCGTTTTTTAAAAAGTGACGCTGTGACGCGTGGCGTTTTTGCGTCGGTGTGAACACTCACATTGGTGCCCTTTGTTTAGTCACGAGGCGTTAAACGTCGGAGAATATCACGCGAAATTTGTCCCGGTGTCTACGGGCCTTTAGGCTCCTAAAATAACAGTAATAATTCATTAACAGCTAAAGATCATTTGAAAAAAGGGGTAAGAGAATAAAATGCATAAAATAAATCACTTAAAAGTCTAATATAAAAGATATGCACCTATTTTCTCCTTTAAAAATCACAAGTGTAAAGAATATTTGACCTTCAATAAAATATCAGAAGTACAAACCATATTACAAGGGAAGTCAATCATTGAAATATGGTCATGATGATCATCAGATACCTCATACTCTTTGATCATGTTATTTACTCAAGGATGTAGAGTCATATTTCTTTATTTTAATATACATATATTACAAATGACATGAACAGTTTTTTGTACTATTACCTGTATGGCCAGGTGTCCTGTAGTTGCTTATGGTCATTCAAAGTCTGATGCTTCTCCGGTTCTGACTTCCTGTTCAAGTCTAAAGGAAAACAGAAATATGACGAGCAGCAAAGACTCTCTTAACATTCATATTATTACTATGGCGCCATGGTCAAAACCTGGAAGTTACTTCAGCGCTGCTGACCCCCCCCCCCCCCCCCCACACACACACACACACAGTCTGCAGATGTTGGGGTCACCGTGTCAGCTCAATGTCGCATTGAAACAGGTCGACATGGAAACTTGAGTAAACTGAGTGCTGCAGACAGAAACCGCCACAGATTTTTTCTAAATACATTTAATGGGATTCGTGCAAAAACAGAATCATTTCAAATCACACTTCGGTCATTTTATTGGGTCAGTATGAAACTAAAACGGCGGGGGAGGGCAGACAACATGACGGGCAGCACAACTTTTATTCTTTCTAAAACATGTATCATGAAATTCCCTCCTTCCAGCATTAACTTCACCACAGGTTGCTTTGGTAAAAACACGCCTTCAAGTAAAATGGCGCATTTCCAGGCTAAACGGACATACAGTGATATAGCAAAGTTAGCTAGGCCGTTAGCTTAGCTAGCTAGAAAATACACCATTTGCTAGCGCAGCTGCTATAAGTGAGGACTAACTGAATCAGGTGAGCCACCAGGAACGTAGAAAGCTTGTTTCACTTCAAACTTACCTTTGTGATCCACGTCGCAGTCAACAAAATCCGCCAACATTTGAAATGTGGAGCACGCGCACCTGTCTGTCTCTGTCTGACGAAAGACCGCTCAAAGGGGCGGGGCGTAGACGCTGTGCTCCCAGAACAGAATTACTGATGTTATTCATTTACATTTACTTGGAAACAGTGGTGGTTCTACACTAACTTACTCCCTGGGCGAGTAACCCCACCAGCGCCACATACAAAATTTGTGTTCCCTATCTTCTATTTAGCCATTTTACATGAAAAATGCATGAATTTCCTAGACTCGTATTACAGGGGGGTCAAACTCAGTCACACAGGGGAACTAAATTAAAAACACGCTTAAGGTTTTGTATGGAGTCCTATACTGTTCATAATTAAATCAATAATTATTTAATTATTTATTTAAATAAATAAACTTGAACTCATGCAAATACACAATCAACCAATAAATATCTCATAAATATATAAAAAAATAATGAAATTGTGAAAAACCAGCACACCGATTTTAAATTAGCCATTATATTATTCAATATATTTCATTTTGCTTTAAAAACCTGTTCATTATTTTAAAACAACATTTTAAAATATTCATTTTATTTATGTTGAATATTATTATAATTCTACTTCTTTTTTCAGAACCTTGGATTTCAAAATCAATATTTTCCAAAGTAGCTTTGTTTTTATTTCATGTTGCTGTTTTTCACAATGGCGTATTTATTTCACGAAGAGCTTTTTCAGGTGAATGGGTCTGTCTGTCAATCAGTGAAAGTGGGCGGGGTCTAAACGCTCATTGGCTCATCCATGGAAATCGACTCTTATTCCTCGATACTCGCTCAGCGGTGTGCCAGTCAGAGAGATGACATATTTCAGCGATATCCGCGCGGCTTTGCTGGCATTTGATACAAACTATCTGTCTACAGCAAAAGATGCAAACATGGACGACTCTGTTTTTGTAGTTTGAGGGTTTGTGTGGACCAAAGGGAGCTCCGGTTGTCCATGTGTCGAAGTTCCCCGTGAAACACTCCTGACTGTCACGTCATTCACTCAGCTCTCCTTTGCTCTGCAGGTAACAGCTCTATGGCAAGCCATGCCATACCAGCTCTGCTGTCTGAGCTCACAGATCCCGTCTGACGTTGTCGTGCCTTATGTCACCTCACAAGAGGCGAGCTGGCGGACCGACAGTCAGACCAGGCAGCCACTACTAAATGTTCATGAGAATATGAAAATTGCAGAACCGACCACAAAATCACCTGAATTATGCACACTCGCCCAGAGCCACTTTAATCCGCAAATTTAGAAAAAAAAACTGCCCAATTTCTTGTAACACTATGGATGTGTTGAGGTGCATACTCCCCCTAGTGTTGAGGAGTGTGCATTGCGCCGTCACGTTTGATGAAGCGTCTTCGATCGATGTAGTTAGGGTGCTGCTGCTCATGTCTGAGTAAAGGAATAGCCAAGCACAAAAGTGTCTCCACCTTGTCTGGTTTGATTGACAGACAGACCCATTCTCCTGAAAAAACTCTTCATGAAATAACTAAGCCATTGTGAAAAACAGCAACATGAAATAAAAACAAAGCTACTTTGGAAAATATTGATTTTGAAATATGAGCTTCTAAAATAAGACAGAATTATAATAATATTCAACATGATTAAAAATGAATATTTTAAAATGTTTTAAAATAATGAACAGGTTTTTAAAGCAAAATGAAATATATTAAATAATATAATTGCTAATTTAAAATCTGTGTGCAGGTTTTTTACAATTTCATGATCTTTTTATATATTTATGAGAGATTTATTGGTTGATTGTGTATTTGTATGAGGTCATTTTTATTTATTTAATTGAATATTTATTTATTTAATTATGAACAGTATAGGACTCCATAGTTTTGGGCCAAAGAAGATAAACATTTACTGAACACACTAAAGCTAAACTTTTACACCTTTAATACTGAACTTTTTGAACATAAATATGAATAAAAGCAGGAACATTATTCCAGAATAACTCAAGTTAAACCTTAAATAACTTATAATATTTTGCTCTCTATAGAAATATATTCTGTCAAAATGATACAAATATGAACATGCTGCAGAACGAAAGCCTGGAAATATTAATAAGAAGAAATAACCAATCGAATAATTCCGTTTTCTTTGGTCTTTTATCATTTTTTAGATCTGGACTCCTGCTTCATTTTTAGAAATAGTTTTTTGGTGTGTGACGTCCTATGTGTGTCTTTGTGAAACATATCAGAGGGATTAGATCTAAAAAAAAAAAGCTCATTGTGAATACTATTTTTAGGTCTTATCAAACATTACAAACCAAGTCATAGAACTCATCAGTGGGATTATTCCAAAAATATTTGGCATTTCCCTAATTTTGTGCAACACCAACAGTATTTATTTTCCCTTCAAACTTTATTGAATGTAAAAATTCAATACAACGGTAAACAGGAACAACGAAGGAACAAGCCAGGGGGTTATTACATTTTACGCAGATATATTAAAACAGAAACACAGTTCAAATGTTTTGATAGCTTTCTTATTATCAGAGTTTCTTATTGTCTAAAGGCCCGTACACACTGGGACGAATATTCGTCGGGCGTTATTCGCCAGCGTTTTTCAACACGTTTTTTGTGTTCACACCCAGGCGATTTTCGCTGACGATGAGCCGAGCCAACATGCAATTTCATTCCCTGTCATTAAATGGCGCTTAATGTAAAACAGAAATACTCCTATACACAAGGTGGTCGCTTTATACTCAGAAGAAGAGAGCCAGTATTTACTCGCTTGTCAGAGAATCATACAAAGAAAACATGAATATTTCAAGCACCAGTAGTTCCAGCTCCAGTTCCAGTGATGAAGAAATGATTGTTCTGTTGAATGATGAAAGACGCCGGAAAAGACGCCGATTTTGGGTACATCCCATAGTTACGTCAAGAGAAGAACATGGGGAGTTTTATCGACTGGTAAAGAGCTGAAAATGTATCATGAGCCTTTTCGGGGATATTTTAGAATGTCCGTCATTATTTCTTTTCGGCAGTGTAGACGCTACTTGGCGTCTATCTTCTTTGCTGGTATGTGTGCTTAGAAAGGCAGTTTTGTGTTTGAGCACCCCCAAGTTGTGTTTTACTGTAACTTCAGAAGCTCCAGACACGTGTGCAAAAGCGCCATTCTCATTGGTCGAATAGTTTTTGACGCGGAGCGTCAAACCAAAAAAACGAACCCGAGGCGTTTTTTAAAAAGTGACGCTTTGACGTGTGGCGTTTTTTCACGTCAGTGTGCACACTCACATTGGTGCCCTTTGTTTAGTTACGAGGCGTTAAACGTCGGCGAATATCACGCGCGAAATTCGTCCCGGTGTGTACGGGCCTTTAATGTAATGTTTGAACTCATTGATAAAGGCTGAGAAATGAGGGGTATGATTCGTAACTTTTGATTTATGAATGTCCATTTGCATAAGTACAAAAAAAGGTTAATGATGTACAACTGTTCTTTTTTATGAGATGGATAGTGGGTGAGGCCAAACATAACATTTTCCAAGTACAGGCGAAAGTCTGGGTCAATGTGGGCGGATATAAAATGACAAACTTTAGACCAGAGAGTGGTTGAAAAGGGACATGACCAAAACAAATGTACAGCATCTTCGGGGTGTTCTTGACAATAAGAGCAGATTACATCAATATCTTCTCTGAACCTTTGCAGATGTAGTTTGGATGGGTAGAATTTATGGATTAGTTTAAAAGAGATTTCTTTCACTTTATTGGTTAAAAAGTATTTAGCTGGTAAATTCCAAATCTTTTTCCATTCTAAATGATAAACTGAATTATTCCAAAAAGAAACTACGTAAGGAATGGAAACAACCTCCTTCTGGAAGAGTGAGCGTATACGGCGATTTGTGTTACGTGAAGAAGAAAAACAAATTTGGCCTATTTCTATTTTAGTTGGATCAATTGGTAATAAAGTTGGACTCTGCAATGATGAGCTTTTGAATAATGTAATAATACATTTAGGAATTGCTTTCAAAACAATGTTAAATTCAGTTTTTGGTATTTTGATGGAATATTTGAAGCAGAAATCTTCATGTGACATTAAGGATCTGTTTGAATTAAACAGCTGATGAACCAAACAAATGTTTTGATTAAACCATGATGGATAAAATAAAGATTAATGTCTATAAGTAATGTCTTTATTGTTCCATATGTAGTATCTGTGAGGAGAAAAATTGTGTTTGTAGATGAGTGACCAGGAAAGAAACATTTGTTTATGGAAGGAAGAAAGCTTAATTGGGACCTTTTGTACATTCTAGTTACATAATAAAAGGAAGTTTATGCCTCCTAATTTGGATAAAATGTAATTTGGTATGAAATTCCTGATTGAAGTTGGATTCTTCATAAAATGTCTTAGCTAATTTATTTTAAAGGTATTATTTAATGTACAAAAGTTTAGAAAGTTAAGACCACCCTTATCGTAAGTGTTCATTACAACAGTTTTTTTAATGTAATGGTTTTTGTTCCTCCAAATAAAGTTAAATAGCATTTTGTCAACGGTTTTCAGGACTTTTTTTGTCAACATTAAGGGATAAAGCTGCGTATGTTAGGCGGGACATTCCCTCAGCTTTAGTTAGCAAAACTCTGCTTCTCAATGATAAATCTCTCTGGAGCCACTGGTCCAGCTTTGTCTGTGTTTTATTAATAATTGGGTCAAAATTTAACTGGCATCTGGCTTTTTTATCTTTAGAGAAGGTAATTCCTAGGTAGGTGATGGACTCTTTCACTGGAATATTACAGATAGAGAGGACGTCACAGTGTTTAAGAGCAAATAATTCACATTTTTTATGTTTAAACAGAGTCCAGATGCAACGGAAAAATTATTGATCAGATTAATGGCTAACGGTACCTGAGAATGATCTTTTAGAAAGAGGGTGGTATCATCAGCGTGTTGGCTGATAGTGACTGTGTGGTCTGCTATTGAAATACCTTTTAGTGAGCTGAGATTTATAGAGTCAGTGAGGAGCTGGGTGCAGAGGAGGAATAGATAAGGGGAAATAGGGCATCCTTGCCTGACTCCTCTTTTTAGTAAAAATCGAGGAGAAGTCCCAGCAAGAAGTTTGATAGAACAATTTCCTCCTGCATACATGGTTTTAACAGCTCCTCTAAAGAACGCATGGAGTATGAAGTTGTGTTCAATTGTGTCAAAGGCTTTGTAAAAATCGAGAAAAAGGATAAAGCTTTCATCGGGGCAATAATCTGAATAATCAATTAAATCAAGTACTAATCTGATATTATTTGATATGTGTCTATTTGTCATGAAGCCAGACTGAGTCTCACCTATTATATGAACCAAAACCTTTTTTAACCTTTCAGCGAAGATTAAGGCAAGTATTTTATAATCATTGTTAAGCAGGCAGATTGGACGCCAATTGTCAATGAGGAGTAAATCCTTTTTAGCTTTGGGTATTAATGTTATAAGGCCCTGGGTTAAAGTAGGAGGGAGGAAGTTGTTGTTCAAGCTCTCCAGGAATAAATGGAGGAGGAAAGGAGAAAGTTCTTCGGAGAATGTTTTATAGAATTTTGGTATGTTTGGTATGTTTTATAGAAAGCCGTCTGTGCCTGGAGATTTATTTAGTTTGAGGTGTTCAATAGCTGATATAACTTCATGTAGCAATAGTGGTTTATCACAGAATTCCTTCAAATCAGACTCAATCACCTTGGTGTCTGTGAGAGATTGTAAGAAGAGATTAGAAGTTTCTTCATAATATTTAGATTCATAAAGTTTAGTGTAGAAGTCAGAGCAGTAATTGGCTATTTTTTTAGGATTATCTGTAATATTCCCATCAATATTTAATTTTTGTATTGAACTATTCTTAGCATTTAGTCTTTCAAGGTGAAAGAAATATGCAGTATTCCGCTCTCCTTCCTCCATCCATCTCCTCCTGCTTCTTATAAAGGCTCCCTCAGCTTTTCCTCTATACATGTCATCCAGTTTATTTTGCAGATTAAATGTTTTTGCTCATTTTCATTTAAGTCAACAGGAGATTTTTGTGTTAAAGATGTTATTTCTGAGATTAAACTTTCCTCTTCAAATCTTTTAGCTTTAGCAAATGAGCTTCCATATGTTCTAAAATATTTAGATAATTCAAATTTTAGAAGTTCCCAATTTCTGCCAAACTGTTTTTCTAAGGAAGCTTTCTGCCAGAAACGTTTAATTAGTAAGCAAACGGTTTTGGACACCTTATCATGTTGCAAGATAGAGTTATTTAATTTCCAGTATGAATTTCTGTAACAAGTGTTCAGATTTAAAGAGATCTGGATTGAAATAGCTTTGTGATCTGTTAAAGGAGTGGTGAGAATTTTCACATTTATACAATTTTCATCAGGGCAGCTTGAAACCAGCCAAAAATCTATACGAGAAAAGCTGGTCTGGGATTTATTGCTCCAGGTAAAAGAATTTACATTAGAATTCTTTTGTCTCCATATATCTACTAACTGAAATTTCTGCATGAATTGTATTAAACTGGAGGCCATAGAATTACTAGTTCTAGGAGGCCATCTGTCTAACAGACCATCCAGAGCAACATTAAAGTCCCCCCCCCCCATCACAATCAAGGCATTTGGATATTTGGATAACCAGTGTAGAAGACGAGATTCTAATTTCTCCAACAACAAATCATTTTCACATTTTGAGTTGTACCCATATATGTTTACAAGTAATACAGGAGAATCATTAGTATTAAGGACCAGAATGGAGAAATGACCTTTAGGATCCCCATCAGAATGTAATACGGCTCCATTAAAGGAG
This sequence comes from Oryzias sinensis, assembly GCA_037389245.1. NCBI lineage: Eukaryota > Metazoa > Chordata > Actinopteri > Beloniformes > Adrianichthyidae > Oryzias > Oryzias sinensis. The sequence continues at coordinate 5,264 of JAUDJI010000436.1, read as the reverse complement.
TTTTTCAAAACAGCAGCACCTGCTGCTCTTTCTGAGCCATGTGATAACCAGATATCGTTACCCCACTGCGCCTTCCAGAACTGTGCATCATCTTTAATTGAATGTGTTTCTTGAAAAAAGGAGAAATCGGTTTTCTGTTGCTTTGCAAAGAGAAATAAGGCTTTTCGTTTGACATTCTGTCTCAACCCTGTGGCATTAAGAGAAAAAAACAGAGACAGCGTAAAAAAGAAAAGAAAAAACTATAGAAAAAGTACTATAAGAGTAGAGAAAAACTCAAGTACTGAACAAATAACTATCTCTATCCCATTACTAACAGCAGAGCTATATGGATTAATAATAATCTCTTTGTTCGTCAAAAAATATTTGTAGAAAATTGGCCATTTAAAATAAGGATCTGGATGACAAAATAACATTTGAAAAATAGGCTATTTGTAAAAAAAAGGGAAAATATACTTTTTTTATGTGTTTATTTATACATGTTTTTATTTATTTTGATTTATTGCTATCCTCTTTTTACCAGCTCACATATTTGGGAAAGTGTGCAAAATCACCTGTAAAAGTTCACCATTTGAAAAGCAAAAGCCCAAAACAGACCAGACCTTTTCAAGCTTGCCTCAGTGAAAAAGCGGGACAAGCATGTCTTGGTGCTTGCAGAGCATCCTAGGTGGGGGAGGCCTCTGCAGAAGATGTGTCCATTTGGGATTGGTGAAAGTTTTCTGGTTGTACTTCTTTGCCTTCAATGATGACACGAATACCTGCAAAATGAGCCTTTGTTCCTTCTTTCTTTGCAGCCTCAATAATGGGCCACAGCTTATTTCTCAGCGCTTTGTCCTCAGAAGTCAGGTCTTCAGCAAATCTCAGTTTGTTGTTTCTGAGGTACTCGCTCCTTTTAGCTGCTCTCCACAGAAGATCTCTGGTCGATATGGATGTGAAGCGGATGAATGTCGTCCTCGGTCTGTCGGTTGCTCCCGTCTTCTTTCCGAGACGATAAGCCATGTCGATATCCCCTGTAATTTTTCCCTGAGAACTGGGAATCACAGCACAGCAGATGTTGATGACTTTGGCTTTGATGTCTTCAGGGTTTCCCTCCGGCACACCGTGTAGTCTGAGGTTCCATCTTCTACCATATCTTTCAGCTTCATTAAGTATAAGCTGCAGTTCTGATATTTTCTGGTCGTATTTTTCATTTGCAGTTTTGACTTCTTTCATCTCCACTTTCAGAGTTTCAACTTCTGCAAAGGCAAAGTCCAGGGATTTCTTCAGGCCCTCAATACTTAACGTATTTTTGTTGATGAGGCCTTCTAGATTATCAGCCCGCGTGTTAATTGCGTCCAGAATGTTGTTCTGTAATTCTGACAAAGACATTTCAGCTTTTTGCCTTTTTTCCTTAGGTTTAACTGGCGTATCTGGAGTAGAGTCAGGCGGCAGACCGGAGCTAGTGTAGTCATGATCAGAGCTAGCAGCAGCTGGAGCAGAGACAGCAGTTGGAGAGCTAGCTGTTTTCTCAATATCAGGAGGAACTCCGAACTCCATACCTTCTTCACGGACGGCAGGCTCTCTTCCTTTTTGCTTTGGGTTTTGGTCGCTTGGCTTCATGATGAGCTGGAACGGGTTTCACAGACTGCAGTGTAGCCAGCTTAGCTTAGCTTAGCCGTTGTCCAGACCCCAAACAGCGGTAATAGATAGTTTTAGAAGAGAGGTGGTTTCTCTTAAATTCTTGGAGATTGTTCTTGATTCTTTTAGATTTCTGTTGCGTGTACTTTTGTTAGTTAAAGTTTGGTTGTAAGGGATAGAGGATAGTTTCTTCACTTAACCAAAAAGCGTTGCTTCTGCACCGGTCCCCATCTTGACCGCCACCAACAGTAGAAATCCTACAAAAAACCTCCATCTATAAAAAATGGTCTGCGCCCACCACCCCTCCCCTCCCCTTTGACACACGCGGCTCCATCTCCATGACGACAGCGCGCAGCTGCGGCCCAGAGTTGATTGTCAGATAGAAAAAGACTCCCAATCACCTGTTAGTGTGATTCAGCCACCGGTGAGTTGCGCCCCCTCTCGAGTTTTTTGACTTATGTTCCAAAGACTACCGCAAAGAGGTGTGGCCGCAAGCGTCTTACAGCAGAGGGCGGTGGTCACGTGCGCATCGGGTCTGCTGTTTCGGTGCAGGGAATTGTGGGAAATAATCTCCATTGCCTGCTTTTGTCGAAATTGGGTTGAGCACGGGTGTTTGTTCTGCCTAAATCCTTTTCATGGGGCTGTTTTACGTTGTTTCACTCTGAGGTATTTCATCTTTTTTTTTGCACCATAAGTGTGAAGAGGCAATAGCATGAAGACATTATTAAGAGTCTGATGTGACAATGTGGGAGCGTAACGGGTCGGCAGCTGCAGGCGTGTCAAAATAAAAGCTCACAGCTGCCTCTTTGAATTTGAGAGCACATTATGTGCATTGAGAGCACGGAAAATGCTGTCCCCTGTGAAGTGGTCCACCGCCCACTTCACCCATATCAAAAACCGCCACTGCTTGGAAATGTCAACTAATTAACTGGTTTAGTAAATATTACTTGGATTGAAGGATGAAATTTACAAAAAAAATAGAGGATTTATAATTACAAAAAAAAGGGGGCTGCACGGTGGCGCAGTGGTTAGCGCTCTTGCCTCACAGCAAGAAGGCCTCTGGTTCAAGTCCCGGCTGGAGTTTGCATGTTCTCCCCGTGTGTGCGTGGGTTCTCTCCGGCTTCCTCCCACCGTCCAAAAACATGCTTCATAGGTTGATTGGCAACTCTAAATTGTCCCTAGGTGTGAATGGGTTTGTGATTGTGGACATTCTACCCTGCGACAGACTGGCGACCTGTCCAGGTTGTCCCCTGCCTTCGCACAAGTGGCCGGGATAGGCTCCAGCAGCCCCGTGAGCACAAAAGGGAATAAACGGTAAAGAAGATGAATGAATACTTACAAAAAATTACCAAGTAATGTACTGCATGAAAACAAGCTTTTTAAGTTAAAGCACAGAATTGGTATTATTATGTAGTATTTACATAGATAACTGAAATAATATTTACAAGGCCAAAAAAATCTTTTCTCTCAGTGCACTTTTATTTTATAGAACATTATTGGATAAGAAACATTCATTTAATTATTTTCTTATACTGAAACTTATTTTGTTGTGGAAATCAGACAATGGTGACTGTTCCCTTTCTATATTGTAATAGGGATGGGTATCGTTAAGGTTTTAACGGTACTACTACTCTTATTGAAACAGCTTATCGATCCGGTATTTTAACGGTACTGTTATCAATACTTTTTGAGGACGAAAAATAAAATAAATAAATAACAAAGTAAGAACATGAAGCGTTTTATTTCCTCACTATGCAACAACACTGCTTTTTTAACAAAACATTTTACTTTATACATGAGAATTTAATTATTTAATTTAATTATTTGTATTCTTTATGAGCATGATGTTTCCTTTGATCTTTTGTCAATTTTCCACAACCTTGAATAGACTTTACGGATGACAACTATCATTAGTTATTAATTATTATTAAGTAAGGGAAGCAGCTGTTAGTTTGTCGCGGGTCTATTATCATAAGCGGTGAATCTAAGCCCGGCCCCTCTACCTGTTTGTTGTCTAGTCCGCGTGCAAACCCCCCACCCCCACCACCACCACGCTGCCCCAGCGCGTTCTACACAGACAGCGTAACATACGGTCAATCGTAGCAGTAAGGTGACAGGATGGTCGGGGCTCCTTGATGCAAACTTCATTAATTTTACGCAGAAACAGTTGTTCTTAGTCTAGGGCGCTCACGTGTCCCCTACAAGATCCCCACTGACTGTGTGTGCGCTGCCTTGTCTTGTGTGTGTGCGCGCGCGGCGCTTGCTGTCTGAACAACAGCCTTGCAGACAAAATAGACAGACAGAGCCCTCAGCTTCAACGAGAATACCGAAATTAATATAATCATTAATTAACGGAAAATTGACTGACTTGGTGAATTAAATATGGCAGATAACGCTTGTGGGACACAACAAAAAAACAAGAAGTAACTCCAGTACCGATAGCAGAACCGTTCAGGTCAGATCTTAACGATACTGCGGTCTTGAAGAATGCGGCCCTGGGGCTGGTTCAATACCGGGGCACAGTACCCATCCCTATATTGTAAGTTACCAAAATAAAAGCACCATGAATTTGCTTTAGTAAAATAAACTTCTAGATGAGATACAGTTGCAGTTCTTAACATTGTGATGACTAAAAAAACTGAATTTGACCATTTTATTACAGTGGAAGACATATTGATATTCAGGTAGAGTTTTTTCTGAGTCATATTTAAAAGGGAATAAAAGTGTTCTATTACAATATCAGGATACATATCATATTGCCAGACTCTTGCCAATACACCCCCCTACTTCATATAATGAAGGTACATCCACTGACTGATTACAAGATTCTGGATGGGTTTTAGTAAAGAATTCTGTTCAGGTGTGGTTGACGGCTGGGGGGCCGATGAGCCAGAGGTGAGGTCCAATAGTCTCACAATTATTGAAATGAAGATCACCTGAATGGTGTGGGTGTGTCCCGAGTGACTGAGTTATAAAACACCAGTCTATGAAGGGTCCAGATACTGGTGGAGCAGTATTCCTGGATACCATGAAGACAGAGGAACTCTCCAAGCAACTCAGAGAAATGGTTGCTGAAAGGTACAAGTCAGGGGATGGATACAAAAATGTCCAAGGCATTGAACATCCCCCAGAGTTCAGTGAAAGGAATCATCAAGAAATGGAAGGAATAAGGCACATGTGTGAATCTGGATCTTCAGATCAGGCCACCCTCATAAAATGAGTGACCATTCAAAAAGGGGACTTGTGAGAGAAGCCGCCTCCTACAACTACTGTGAAGGAGTTACAAGCTTCAGCTGCTGAGATGAGAGACTGTCATGGAGAAACTGCTTCCTGGTTCTTCAGCAGTCAAAGCTTTATAGGGGAGTGACAATGAGAAACGCTGCTGATGAAAATATAGATTAGAGCTGAACTAGAGTTCACCAACAGACATGTGGAAGACTCCATGATCAAATGGAAGAAGATTCTCTGGTCTGATGTAACAAAATTAATCATTTTTGACCATCAGACAAGACGATATGTTTGGTGTAAACCAAACACTGCACATCATCATAAATACACCCTCCCCACTGTGAAGCATGGTGGTTACAGCATCATGATGTGGGGATGTTTCTCAGCAGCAGGCCCTCCAAGGCTTGTAAAGATAGAGGGCA
>JAUDJI010000435.1:0-14144 GCA_037389245.1 Oryzias sinensis | reverse complement strand
CTCCCTGTGGAGTCCCAGATGAAGCCTGCGCCGTACGAGACGGGTTCAGTCCGTAACGGGTTCAGTCCGTAACGGGTTCAGTCCGTAACGGGTTCNAACGGGTTCAGTCCGTAACGGGTTCAGTCCGTAACGGGTTCAGTCCGTAACGGGTTCTGTCCGTAACGGGTTCAGTCCGTAACGGGTTCTGTCCGTAACGGGTTCAGTCCGTAACCAAACATCAGACGGCCAATGAGCTCCGACAAACACGCTCACAGTTTACCTCTTATTATCATTCCATCGCCCACCATCACCTCCACTACTGCCATCGCCTCGCCCACATCAATTCTTCTCTGGTTCTCCTGTGGTTGCCATGGAGACAAATGGTTGTGTATAGCTCAGAAGTAACCAGTGGGGTGGGGGGATGAGAGAGATGTGAAGTGATGTTGTAAGCCACTTTTAGCCACATGGAACATCCGCTGAAGCAAACAGCCTATGAAACTGTGAAGAAATGGCTTGGAACGAAAAAACAAAAGAGGGAAAAGAAGACGTTGACGATCCTACGCCAAGAACACAACTCAACCTGCAGACCATGGCGGCATATTTCTGAAACCACATTGAACACAAAACTTTCTAAGTTGCATATGAAAATATTAAATATTTGGTTTTCAATTACTTTTGCTTTCAAAAATGTTTTTGCGTTGTTCTCGCATGCGTTGTGTGTCATCTCACTTGTTTCCCATCTTTGATTTTGCTCTCATGAGTTTCAGTTTGGTGTGACCAAGCTACCATCAAACAGCTGCTGATTGGTCCAGATTCTAACCAATCAAATCGCTGTATTTATCTCACATGGTGTCTGATACCGAGGCTCAGAAGCTGAAACAGTTCTTTTACCCTCGATTTTGTCTCTTTGGAGGAAGACGTTTTCATTTTTAATCTTTTTAATCATTTAAACAATAATTCTAACTGAAACTTATGTGAGCAAAATCAAAGATAGGAAAAAAAGTGAGATGACACACAACGCATGCGAAAACTTGTTTTGCAAACGCAAAAAAAAAATTGAAAGCAAAAAATAAATAAATTAAAAAGCAAATATTTAATATTTTCACTTGCGGCTTAGAACGTTTCGTGTGCAACGTGGTGGCAGAAATGTCCCTCCATAGCTGCATCTCTAACAATTCATCCAACTTGACTGAACGCAGCAACATGACAAACCTGCGGAAGGTTGTAAGGTTGACGCTTACTTCAAACAGCATAAACTTTTCTGTAGAAACTCTTCATGGTTCCCAGATTCACTCACAGCAGCATGATTTTCAACGTCCTTCAAGAAACAAACGTACAAACTCATGAAAAGTAATAGAGAAAAAGGAACGACCTCTTTATCTCTGACCATTCAAATCCAAGAGGAAAAATTAAAGTCTCCCAGATGGAAGCAACATGTGAAAACTGAGGATGTGGTTTAAATTTCTGTTCAATTTTAGTCATTTTTTGTATTAAAACATGAACTTTTTGCAGGTACTGTTGGTTCTGTTTATGATCACACCAGTTTCCTGCTGCTCATCATTCCAGCTCAGGCCTTCACCTTCAGGCTGTGTCACAGCCGCGGGCGCACATTGCACAGATGAAAACTGGTCAGAGGTGAATCTACATGAAAAATGTGAGAAACGTTTCTGTTCTTTATGTGAAATTTTCAGCGATGTTTCACAAATCAACCACCTTGAAACCACAGAAGTAGAAACAAAACAAGCAAAGAACACGTAACCCTGTGCTGCGTTGAATTTCTTTACTCTGAGCAGAAATCACGTTGCGTCAGCACCATGGTCAGCTCCCGCCACCGGCCCCTGTCTACGCTTTGTTCTACTCATAGAGTTGGAGTCTCCTGATCCAAACTAGTTCTGCGTCAGCTGCTCGACGCCAGGACGCTAAGCGGAAGACCCCCACTCAGTATAGACTGCTGGGGGGTTGAAAGATCAGCCGATTTATATATATCCAGCACACAATACACGAAATGTGCATGAACCGTGTGTGCTTATGATGTATTTATATACCATTTATTAGTGATTCGTGGATCAATTGATTCATTTTAACCTAAAATGTGCGCCGTGTAGGTATAAAGTTAGACATTGGTGGTACATGCGTGAAAAGTCTATAAGACATACGTGGAACGGTCGTGGATGGCACAAATTTTGGTATGCACGTAAAAAGCTTAAAATATACATAAACGGTGTAATTACGAACCGATCAAACAGCTTAACACCTCTGCTCAAAACCCAATCCACGTAAAGACCCGTCTACGGATGTCTGTCTGCATCACGAAATGACGGACGCAAGAAACACCCTATGAATGACGTGTACCATGCAAGATTGCCGAAAGACGGACACATCATCAAGGACAACATGCAATGTGTATGTAGCGGCAGTGTGATGCGGCCTTGAGCGGCGTTGTTTGGTTTTTGTTTCTGCTCCTTCAGGTTTCTTAGGAACGTTTGGGAGCTGGTCATCTGAGGGGGAGGCTGGAAGCATGGAAGGTGTCTAGAAAGTGCTTGTTGAGGACCCAGGTTCAAGAGGTCATACGACTAAGATAAACTCACGATGAGCTTGATCCACCCATGGGTGTGTGCAATGCTCTAGAAACGAGGTCCAAGGTCAGCTGAAACCATGTCTGTGTTCAGTTTGTTATATTAACAATTCAATACTGTGAATCTTGACATTTCATAATTCTTTGGTTGATGTCATGTGATGGATGACATCACACATTTCTCACAGTAAAATCTTCATAGTTTTCTGTCGGTGTGCCTCAAGGGTCAACATTTGGTCCACTGTGGTTTTCCAACTATGACTGACCTATCCAATGCAGGCCTCAATGCAGACCGATGCAAACGCTGCTGTCAATTATTAAAAGGATTTTGGAAACCTCTTCTGCATCCAGCATCTTCCTTCTTGTTTGCTGCTAAACACCAAGAAGAGCTGTGTGTCTGTCATGTGGCTGATGTTTCCCAGACAACCAAGGCTCTGACGAGGCTTTCCGAGAGACAACGGCAAAGTGTGCGTGAATTCAAGTCGCTCAAGTTTAAGACCTTTGCTTGAACAATGGAGGAAAAAACATCCAAATGTGATTTTCTCAACTTTAAATGGGCTAAACCCTTTAGTGCTGCTAGAACACACCGCGGTTTTATCCAACATTAAAAACAGCATCACCCAGCGATCAATACAATGGTAAAAAAAAAAAAGAAAAGAAAATCATTTAATTATTTTAAAAACTTTTTTGTCAAATATTACTTATTTTGCATTATAGTATTGAATCTTAATGTTGTATTTATCAGTTGTCACCTTGCGGTGCAGGGTGGAGTAGTGGTTAGCACTGTCCCCTTATAGTGGGAAGAGTTCAAATCGTTCTTTCAGTGTGAACTCTGCATGTTCTCCTCGTGCACGCCTGGGTTTTCTACAGCTTCTTCCCACTGTCCCACAAAAACTCACTTCATAGCGTTATTGTTGATTTTTGAATGTGACAGTGCGGCAAACTGTTCAGGATTACCTCTACCTTCGTCCAACAGTAGCTGGGATAGGCTCCGGCAACCCCATGTCCTCATAAGGGATTGCGTGGGTTCAGATCGAAGGACGGACGCTGCCAACTTTTCTGTTTGGTTTCGTAATAGTGAGGACAAACTGCGGTACTAGAACAGGAGCGCCATCTAGGGGGGTCCGTGCTTTCGGACAAAACACACTTTAAATCAGGGGGAGTGAAGTCTGCAGCCTAAACAGCAGAAAGGATGAGGGTGAACTTGATGGTTTGACTTAATGAGCATTTTTGCTGGGTCTGTGAAGTGCCATGTCTTTTTGTGCTTCTTCTTAAGGTAGTTCAGACATGAACTGGTGGTTTTAGCTACAATACAACTGTTCCGTTCTGCTACTGTTTACCTCAGGAGTTCATTCACGTTCATTGTTGTCATTGTTAAAGAAACAACAGTTTATTTGTTCATAGGTGACTCTGGCGCTGAGTTTCATTCTGTCTAAAGAAAGCCTGGAGTGAAATCAGAGACCTGTTTAACAACTGATATTTATGGAAAGAAACAGATTTCCAGGAGCTTAACTGAAAGCTCAGCACAAAGTAAAGTCCTGTACTGTAAAGGCTGCTCTTTTCTGCATTTGGAACAATGCTGTGATCAGATGTCGTTGCCATGGCGCCAAAACCACTACTGCTCTGGAGCTTAAGGTGTGTTTAAAAAAAGTGAATCTATTTGCAGATGTGAGAGAAAAGGCTCGGTGGCGTGGGTGTCTGAGGTTGGTTTTACGATGCGAACATTCACATGCGACTTGACCTGAACAAACACATCAGCACATTGTCAGCTGTGCATAAAAGACCGGGACTGAGGATGAGGAGGATGTCAGTGAGCATGGCGTGTGGCGGCCTCCAAGGGCAGGAAGGAACTGAGGAGAAATGACGTGCAAAGCAAAGACATTATAGAATATAGGGGGAAAGAGATAGAGCATAGGCATAAGAAGAGGAAAAGGTGTCTGATAAGGAGCTTTAAAAGGTCCGGCTCAGCCTGGGAAAATGAAAATTCAGCACGAGCACATAAGGAAGCTACAAAGTGTATTTAATGCGACGATGGAGCTCACTATGATGAAGAGTCTTTCTTTAGTTGTTATTTTTAAAAAGAAGAAAAAAAAACAGGTGTAAAAATGCTGAAGGGATGCATGCTATTATCAAACGGTGCTCCTATAACACTCCCACACAGCGTCTTCATTAGGACGACACAGAACTGTACATCCTAATCGAGTCGCACTCAGCTCCTTCAATTGACAATTATTAGCATTTGGCCTTTCCTGTGATGAGTTTGGCGTCTAGTGACGCTGCTTTGAAGCGGTTTTCCGTCCCCAGAAGCAGGCAGAGCCCTCTTTTGGCACACAATGCTACGCTGGGATTCATGCACAGCGGAGCAGCCACAGAAAAATCCCATGTCAGCGTGTTTTACCACCGTGTCACTGCATTTTAGGACACGTTCCGTTTCCAAAAGGCTGCATGTGCATCTCTGCAGGCAGCACCAGGCCATGAGGGGTTTCTGTGGCTCTCAGATCCCAGCAGACACTGCCCAGCATCTCCCATGGAGACTCAGTGCACCACATGATAAAGTCTCTTCCAAGAGAGAGAGGTCATTTTATTGTACATTTAACATATTTTTACATTTAGCACAAAAACAATCTGCAAACAAGATAGAACAAGTGGAAGTCAAACGAAGGAAAGACAACCTTTGATGTCTCCATATTAAACCAGCAAAACAGGACGCACCATCCATTCAGCGCATTAGCCACTGATGAATGTGCCACATGGACGTTTCTGGCAAACCATAAAATAAACTGGAATCCCTGCAAGCAGATCAAATCAGAGCACACAGTGTGATTCTTTGAACATCAGCTGGAATGCCGCGGAAAAGCAAAAACTAGCACAACAGCAGCAATAAACGCTGCAGTAAACGCTGCAAGGAGGCGGAAAGGCCACAAGGCGGTGAGGACAATGCGCTGGTGTTCTGATGCTGTAAAGACGTTAGAATGTCAGAGGTGAAAGTTGCCAGCCCTGCAGGGATCCTTGTCAAAGCTGGTAGTCATCTTTTTGGGGCTGATTTTAATGTCATTAGTTTCAAAGGTTTAGCTCTTTGAACAAACGGGAAACATCCGTCATGCACGGAAATCTCTCATCAAACATGCGTTCATGTAGAACGCACAGAGGTTGTCTGTTGGAATTTTCAAGATAGTTGGAATTCAGATGGTTCTTTCTATCCCATCAGATGACTCCATTACTGACACACGCAGAGGAAACCAACGATCAGGTGGCTAACACAGCGTCTTTGAATGTCACTGGCGCCGTGGCGTCCATGTCGCTCCCCACCACACCTTCCCAGTTGAGGCTTTGAAGTTTTAAGGCGGTCCGTTAGTGTTGCTTTTGGGGTCTTAAAGACCCACTCTGATGAAAACTGTGTTGCTGGTGCCTTTAAAATGTTTTTGTTCTTTTTTCTGATGATTGGGGACCAACATAAAGACAATTAAGATGAAAACTGTGTTTCTGAGTATTTCTTTCAAATTCAGATTGTTGTGAATCAGGAGCAGACACAACAAATGTTGTTTGAAAAAAATGGTATTTGTGATGTAGAAAATACGCTGGAAGGGCTACAAGCTCCCTGCTCTGCTCGATTCTGATGGATGGACGTCTTTGTTTTCCTCGTCCGAGCTGGAATCTGGATCAGAACTGGACAGCTCAGATATTCCTCGCTATTCTTTTTGCACCGTTAATGTTGTTTTGGAGGTGTGAAGGGCCGTAAGCTAGTGGGAGAGTGTGTAAACAGTGAGGTGACAGGAAGTGGGGCGGTCCCACCCACAACTCTGAGGTGAGTTTCTAATGTACTGCTGTTGTTCAGCAGTAATGTCCTAGAAAACGTCAGTTTTTTTAGATTTGGCTAAAACGCCATAATCATAATTAAAAGACCCCTGAGAACTATGTGGGGCCATTGACTGTATAATATACCTGGACGACTTGCATATGACATCATCCATTGACATCATCTCGCCTCCGCTTCCATCTACCTAAATGCAGGTTCAGTCGCCACATTTGATGTGTGTTTGATATTTTCACTGCCATGCTGGAACCAGACATCCTCAGTAAGCCGTGATTGGTCCATGTCTGTCTCAGTCTACATTTCCATGTCAACCCCTATCTCCAATCAAGAGTGAGCATGTTAGAAGGCCACTCCCCTTCCACTAAGAGCGGGATCGGGAGAATCTGTCAATCAAACGCTTCAAACGTTAGATGCAAGGCCACCTACTTTTATGGAGGCGTCTGATTGGTCAGTCTTAACTTGAATAAATTGCATACCAGCAAAAATTTCATGAAAAAAAAAGGAATATCAAGAACGTGCTATTAAAAAAGTTTCCAATCATGTCTCTGTATATGTTGCCCTAACCCCCCCCCCCCCCGTTTCAGCTTGAAGGATTAATAGAGTATTCATTCTTCAGTCTTTTTTGTCACCCCTTTCTTCCAGTGCTACAAAATTGTCTACATAGCAATCTTGTATAAAACAACACATCAACAATTATTCTTTGTGGTCAAATTAATTTATTCCTGACAGTACCGATTATGGCTCGAATCCTTCCAGTCCGATGCTCAGAACCTGCAGTCGGGCCTGGAGATGACGCTCACAGTCTTTGGGTTCAGATTGACAATGTCACAAATTCCCAAATCAAATGGATTGACATGTAAAAACAGACTGGAGACCTGTGAGGGACATATCTGGGCTTTGCCGAATGGTAGCTAGGATAGGCTCCAGCAACCCAGTGTCCCCAAAGGGATTCAGCGGGTTCTGAAGATGGACGGGTGTAAAAATGAACAGCTTTCTTGAACACAAAGTGATTTAAAAAACCTAAATAACTCATTACTATTGGTAACAAATTGATGAAAGATGAATACATTCAGAAAAAGGCAGGGAAATGATAACTGCTCTTAGGTTGTCACATCAAAAGGCCCAAGTAAAGGGGAACAGGAAACATCAAAAGACATCAAAACAAATGGAAATGTTCATGTTACTTGAATGTGTTTTACTCATTACTCATTTTTTTACTCATTTCTTTATTTCATTCCTAGACTGTTATTCTTTGTCTTACAGTTGTCATTAAAACTGCATTCAGTTGGAGTCCAGGACGCTCTCACAAAAGAGATTTGTAATCTCAATGACTTTTTTTGTCCTTGTTAAATAAAGGTCAAAGAAAGAAAAAAGTTGGGTATCGAAGGCGTTGTTTTTGTTTTTTATTTTATATTTGTTTGAATGTCTTAAAGCCTTCGACTCATTGTTTTCCTGTTTCTCTTTCTTTATTCCAGTATCTTCCACATTTTTTTGCCGCTTAACTCCTATAATTTTTCACCTATTTTATCCATTCAAATATTCAAATGTTCAGCTCTTTCAGCTTTTTCCAGCTTTGACTTCTGCTCCTTCAAATCCTTGAACTTTTCCAGATATTCCAGGATGCATGCGGGATCCTTGGTGCAGAAGCTCGCTGGTTCGATACCCGGCTCTGGCATTTTTCACAAACATATCTTTTTTGTTTTTGTGCTGTTTTCACTTTATTTATGGTCAACTTTGATCATTTCTGTCTTTATGTTTTTTATGCAGATTATTACCCTTTAAGATTCATTTTCATTCAGCGATAAAGCATTCAACCCTGCATTTTCTTCTGGAGATGCAGCCCCCATTAGCTATAACACGTTTTTTTTTTGCACAAGCGGTTCATTTTCTGAGAACCATAAATGACAGAATGCATTCAAGAGAAAATCAGAATTAGCAAAATTTGAAATCAGCAGTTGACCCTTTCCAAAATGCATCAAAAAGTCAAATTTAGAAGGGATGCATCTTTAAAAGTCTGTCTAAAGAACACGTTAATGTTGCTGGAGAAAAGGATTTTACTGTCATGAAAGATCTGATGCATGACGTTTAGATGGAAAGGCCTTCTCTGAAGATTGTTCTACTTTCCTCTGAGCCCCTTCAGGTCCGAAGGCTCAAACCTGATAACGCACCTTTCTGCTTCTGCTGTTCCTCTGTTCTTCATTTGCTTCAGTGTCCTGCATTTCCAAAAGTTTGCTGGTCAGAAAACAGGCATAAACTTGTTGGACTCAGCTCTTGGATTCGTGTGTAGGTGGAGAGTGCAACAATGATAAAGATAGTAAGAGCAGAAGAGCCATTTTTTCCCCACTCCATAACAAGTGAGAGTCCAACATGTCTGGTATCTGCTGGTTGCTCTGCCTTTGAGTCCAGATTAAGGAGAGGAACGGCACCTTCTTTTGTACGTTTATACAAATAGCATCAAAGTATTACATTGAAAATTTAAATCCCGTTTTATTTCTATAGCCCAAATTCACAACAACAGTCGTTTCAATGGGCTTCGTACTGGTAATTGGAAAGTAAACCTAAAATCATAAGGATCATGAATCTAAACTAAACAGACTAAAGTAAACCATTAAAAAAGTCTAAAACAATCACACCTCTGTAAATCGTACAAACATGAGTAGTGCTGTTGTTTGTCTGCTGGGTCCAAAAGCAGATCAAATGTGATTATGCAGTCAGTCTCAAAGGACTTGTTTAGTGCACAGAAAGTGGAACAAAGCCGTTTTACTGAGCAGCCGTTAAAGGGCTTCTTGCATGGACTTGCAAACATCTGCTGTCACGCTCCTGGTTTCCTGAGACCAGCACAGAGAGCGTTTCTTTGGATCAGCCGTCTCATTCTGTAACACGAGGAGCGAGCCTGAAACAGCCAGCACCCACCAATGCTCCGCTCAGGCGAGAACCTGATGAAACTTGATGATTCAATGACCTGCTTAGATAATCAGGGCTCTGAATATGCAGCAGGATGGGGAGGGTTTCTCCTCTCAGTACACACCAGCAGGATGAGATGATGTGACGGAAACTGAGCACGCCGGTGTTCATGGAAGTGGACCGAGCAGTCAAACCGGATCAAATGACATCAGCGGTGAGTTTTATAAGGCTGCCAAAAAGAGGATTCCTGAACTTTGCCAAAGCACAAGTGAGAGAACTGAAGCTGCAGGTTAAGAGCCGTGCGGCTCCACTGAGGCTGTGTTCACACCAAACGCCATTCCTGCAGCAAATACCATCGGCCGCCTCTCTTGCGCCGTGCGGAGAATTCTCGTCTGTCCAAAAAATGTGTTTCTGAGCTTGAGGCTTGAAGCTTTTAGCCCGATGGCTACATGGATTATTTTCTGTGTCATTGGAAGACACGGATGATGCTGAGAGTTCTACCGAAACATCGGTAACCACGTCTCCATTCAGGGTTCAGGAGATCTTTCAGAGATTCTCCCGGTACCGGCAGCTTCACTTGCCGTGTCCGTGTGACAGCCGCCTCCGCCGTGTTTCTGTGACCCACGCTTGCTGTCCCGCATTTACCCGAGAGGGCAAAATAATAATAATTTACAAAATGGGACCTTTTCAAGTTAAGGAGGCCCTCCTGGCTGCCTTCCCATCCCTGGTGGCGTAACAACCAAGCCAGCTCAGCCGGCCCCCGGCTGCTGGCCGTGGGTGCGACAGGCTGGCAACATGTCCAGGGTGCATCCCACCTCTGCCCAACAGAGAGGCTCCAGCAGGTTAACCAAATAGATGGAGGTCTAGGTCAAAAACGCTCGCATTGGATGTGTATTCTACCCGCTGATCAGTTCACTGAAAGTGTCCCATGCTCAAAGCTGGGTCCCTGATTGGTTGCTGCTACGCGGCGACCTCCCCAGAAGTTAGATTTATTTTAAAGGTCTGGCATGCCGTGGCCGCCGCCCACTTCCCTGCCAGGCCTTCATGCCAAATCGCACTGCAGGAGCTCAGATCGCGTCTGTACTTTTGACTTAACATTGAAACTGGCGGCCTTTGCCGCGCGAATCGTATTCGGTGTGGACGCAGCTGAACACCAATGTAATCTCTGTTAAGCCTGCGCTCACCCCCCCCTCAAGAGGTCAGAACTAATGAAACACTCTGAGTGGATGCTGAGGACATTCACGGAGCCCCTGGGACTGCCTTTCATAAAGTCCAGCCTACAAAAGGCTCTTTTGCAACTCAGGCGTAGGTTATGAGTCAAACATGCCGGCTCGGCAGCTCTCACTTCTGGGGTTTTTCCACTGGGACGGTTGAGCTGCTGAAGCAGACCTCCCTCAGCATTTGCAAAAACAAACACAGCTGTTAGAGTGTGCATGTTGCACCAGCTAGCATCGCCACGCACAAACACTTCAGTGTCAACCGTAAAATGAAGCCCCGGCTCCAGAAGGAAGACGTCCTGCTCTGCAGCGCCACAAGATGCTCATCCATGTGAGGTTTTTAGAAAACCTGCCGTCCACGACATCACACTGTGGGTTCTATTACCTCTGGATTCATTCTGATCAGCTCAGCTACCTAATGAAAAACGGCATATCAAACAGGAGCTCGGGTCTAAAGAAGAGAACGTCAACTTTAGGAACTTTAGGAAACTCAAATGTGAATGGATTTGACATTCATTCTAGTTTACTGGGTTGTTTGGACACAGATTTCATTAACTTGATGATCTGGAAGAAATCCAAGAATCTGGAAAACTGTTCAGTAGCAGGAATTTCTGTCAGAGTCTCACTGCTGGAAGTTTGGATGAAGAGGATCTGGATCCACTTTAGGACAGAGAATCCGATCGTTCAAAATGAACAAATATCAACCATGAGTCGAATGGTCAAACAGAAATTATGAAGTCATTGTTGTAATAAATTGTCACACCTCTCAAAGAGGCATTTGGATCAGTTTCCCACTGAGATGAAAGCACAGGGAGCCGCAACACTAGATGTGTTAGAAAAAAGGTTTTAGCCGATAAAACCCCGATAGTTCATTTGGTGATTCAAAATGCTGTCAGGATATTTATTTCATTGTTTTTATTCTTTATGAGCGTGATGTTTCCTTTGATATTTTGTCCATTTTCCACTTTGAATCGATTTTACTGTCTGTCAAACACCAGAGTGAAGATGATGGAAACACTTAGAGTCACTATGATGCAGACTCCTTTACACTTATTTATTTTTTCTTTAATATTAATTTTATGGATGAAGCAGCTGTTCGCGTCTGGAATCATAAGCGGTGAGTCTAAGCCCCGCCCCCGCTTGCTACCTGTTCATTATTTCCCCCCGCATGCATGCTGGGGGGCTCCAGCGTGTTCTACACAGACAGCGCCCTAACGCAAATGTAATTCATTTTACACAGAAATGGGTGGTTTTAGTCTAGGGGGGGAACAGAGGCTTTTTTTGGGGGTGCTCATGTCCCCCCTACTAGATCGCCACTGACTGACTTTCCAGAAAAACTTTCCATCCCATAACAGACTCTGGTCGGCGTTCACAGCTGCAGACACGCCCCCCCGCGTTCACGCTGCTCTCTCGTTCTACCTGACGGTGTTAAAGGCTCCACGACAATCTGAGAACATGACGGTTATTTTACTAAACCACAGAGAGCCGCAGCTCAGGGCGGAAAGAGCTGCATGTGGCTCCAGAGCCGCCGGTTGCCGACCCCTGGCCTTTATCATGTGAAATCAACTCTTTTGAGCTTTTAAGTGTATTATAATCCTCATTTCTCACTAAAAACTCCCCAAAGCTGTATTTTACTCCATTAATGCATCTCTAAGAGTGCCTCTAAAACCTGCGCTCTGAGCACCAGCCCTTCCCAATCCAGGAGAATCACTGGGTCTCCAAATTCAAACGTATGAACGCAGAGGAACCGCCCCTTCCAGGTAGAGTCTGTGATGCCAGCCCCGCCCCCAGAGCCAACACCCACTTTCTCCATGGAGGTAACGGTGATTGACTAAACGCTTTTATTTTAGCATCGACTCTGTTGTGGTTCCGCTTCCACATGCACTCTTATAAAAACTGACGGCAGCATGACAATAAAAGCCAAAGTACAAGAGAAACCTCTCAGTCAGAGACTGTAGCGTGCCGCCCAGCATGATGTCATAAAATGGGCGGCAACTACGAGGAAGCGGAAGGCGGAGCCTCGGAGAACGAGTCGTCTTAGCTAAAGGAGCTCGTGAAAATGACTCATGTTTCATAAATAATCTGTTCATTAGTGTGCCAAAGGTAATATACGATCAGTGAAAGGCTGCAGAATAGCATGATACAGGCCGTTTGACAAAGAACAGTGGATCCAATGCACACGGCTGTCAACTGAACACAAAGCAGATGGAGGACAAACTAAAACTAAGCTTCATTTGTCAGACATGAGTCTGTTCAGAAGCCAAAGGCCTCCTTCAAATTGTTCCCAGTTTAGGCTTCATTCTTCAGGCATGTAACCAATATGACCCATAGAAAAAATGTTTCATTTTTTATGTTGGCACTAAAGAGAAAAACAGTAAATAGAAGCATATCTATTGTTTATAAAGGCTAACACTTAGCTATACCAGCCTCTTATCACACTAAGTTTCTATGATGTAACTACTTTAGTTACAGTTACAGAATGTAAAAATAGAATGTAAATATATATAATACTCAAAAGAACCAGCGGGCTACCATCCACAAGTCCTGGTGATTAGCTTCATGCTGCTTTACTGGATTTCTTTGGCTTTTGGTAACCAGATAAAAAGAATGTTTTCTGGATGAAAAACGTCTTTCATACTCGTGATCAGTGTTTGATGATGAAAAACATGAGGAACGTCTGTCTCGTCACATGAACAAATTCTGCTGACCATCAGCTGTCACCTTAGCTCAGGTGTTTGCAGATCTGCAGCAGTCGGGTTTTTAGCAAAGCGTCAAAGGTAATCCCGTCAGTCCACAAAAGGTTCAAGGAGTTTTCAATGTAATCTGGTGTTCCTTATTCTATGGAGCAAGATGTTGAGAAGAAAACTTTCAAAAAGACCAACAATCACCTCACAAGTCTAGCTTCTGAACTGCCGGAAAATTGACACTAAAACAAAAAGTTCATCTTAATCTTTACAGGTTTCTCTTTTCTAGGTCACTTTTGTATTTTGCAACAACACAAATAGAAGAAGAAACAGCTCAAGTGTGGGACGGATGGAGCACTGGAACTTTTCACACCAAAAACTCCTGATTGTAAGTGTAAAGCACGGTGGTGGAAGGTTGATGATTGAGACTTCCGTTGGCACAGACCCAAAATGTCCTGCGTTTTCTTGTCAGATGAGGGTGAAAGTTTTACTAAAGTCATTTGTAAACTAACATGAGTCCATTTGCTTTTGTTCCTGCTTAGTCAAAAAGGAAGGGAAGCCTTCTCCATGGGGGGGGGCGTATTCACTTCTGAAAAAGTGTTAAAGGACAAGATCTCCTTTACCTTGATATGTGAGATTTAACAACTGCAAACTGACGCTCTTCCTCACGTTGCTACAACCTGCCTCCTCTAACGTCACGCTCTTCTGGATAAAAATTCAGAAAAGAAAACGTCTTTTCAGGTAAAGACATTTTCTTTTGGTGTCTGAGACGGTTTCATGGACCAAAACCCAACCTCGTCAAAATGATGTTCTCCTTTTCACTCTGGACTGGTTATGTTCTAATTTTGGAAATCTGGAAACAGTCTTATAACAATTGGGCCTTTATTGGCCAACATTTACATCTGCGGTGGAAGCTGACCTTGTTCATTTTGCACTGTTGCCATAGCAACAAATGAGCTAAAGAAAATGTG